>VSTD030000864.1:0-14417 GCA_008808055.3 Sporobolus alterniflorus
AAATGATGTATTGGCGTATCTGTATCCACCGGATACCGATACACGTATCTGTATCCATGCTGCCTAGCCAGACATAACTGAGGGCAAGAACAATTCTCTGCCACAGAGATGTGGAAAGCAAGATAGCTGAAGGATTTCAGGAGGACCAATGGCTTGTGTTACAAATGTGGGGAAAATTTTGTTCCAGGTCATGAATGCACTGCACCAGCTACAACTCAGTTGTCAGTTATTTCAGCTTCTGAGATGGGTGATGGTGGTGGTATTCTTGTAGATGATATGTTGGAAGCCTTGGAAACAAGCACATCTCATTCAGAACATGACTGTCACATCTCTTTGTATGCTATTTCTGGTGCTCCTGACTGCTAGACAGCACCTCCTCTGCCAGTCCAACCATAAAACCCAGGTGATATGGAAGGAGAGAGGGGGGCTCTTATGCTATAGTCATCATTCCTCCTTCTATGTGCGAGCCGCAGCTGTTGGCATTGCTTGCACCCGCTCAGGTATGGTCGTGCCTACAGGCCCAACAGACGATAGTGAGGGTGGAATACGCGCAACAGAAAATTGTGTGGCCGGGGGGAATTGCACCCAAGACCTTGGCTCTGGTATCATGCTAGACGGCATCTCCTCTGCCAGTCCAATCATAAAACTTAGGTGATATGGAAGGGGTGAGGGGGGCTCTTATGCTATAGTCCAACACTGGCAATAGAGCTATCCATATTAGAGCTTTGTGTGGAAAACATGTCTTCTCCATCCTAGTTGACTCTAGAAGCTCCACAACATTTATCAATGCCTCTATGTTGGACAGGATTGATCTTGCAGTTACCACAGCAACACCTCTGAAAGTTAAAGTAGCGAATGGTCAGGTTGTCTGGTCCAACCAAGAGGTGAAGGATATATCATGGTGGACTCAGGGGCATACATTTTGCATCAATGCCAAGGTATTGACATTGGGAGCTTATGATATAGTACTGGGGATGGATTGGCTGGAACAACACTCTCCTATACAATGTGACTGGATCAATAAGAGCTTGAGCTTCTTGTACAAAGGGCAGTAGATCACACTGCATGGAGTTAGACAACAGCCTATGCAGCAGTTGGATGAGATTTCTGGAGAGCAGCTTCTCAAATGGCATAAGGGAAATGACATATGGGCTATGGTGGTGGTGTCTGCAGTAACTGAATCTGAGGAATTTCAGGAGAAATACATGATCAATGGCATACCACATGTTGTACAAGAAGTGATACTGGAGTTTGATAACCTGTTCCAAACACCTACTGAGTTGCCTCCCTCGAGAGCTTTTGATCACCCCATTTCTCTTCTTCCTGGCACTATCCCTATTAACAGTAGGCCATACAGATATGTCCCTCAGCAAAAGGATGAGATAGAGAGGCAGGTTACTCAAATGATGAAATCACGGTTCGTGGTTCCTAGTGTGAGCCCCTTTGCTTCCCCTGTCCTTTTAGTCAAGAAGAAGGATGGTAGCCAGAGATTTTGTGTGGACTATACAAAGTTAAATGCAACAACAATAAAGAACAAGTTTCCAATGCCCATAATAGATGAGTTTCTTGATGAGATAGCAGGAGTAACTTATTTTTCTAAGCTAGATCTCAGTTCTGGATTTCATCAAATCAGAATGGCTGAAGGAGATGAGTTCAAAACTGCTTTTAAAACTCATCATGGGCATTTCCAGTTCAAAGTCATGCCATTTGGTCTTACCAACACAACAACCACCTTTCAATGCTTAATGAACTCCATCTTTACCCCCTATATGAGAAAATTTGTGCTAGTATTTATGGATGATATCCTAATCTACAGCAAGACATTGGATGATCATGTACAACATTTCATATTGGTATTTCAGGTGTTACTCCAGCACAAGTTGTTCCTGAAGTCCAAAAAGTGTGCATTTGTTCAGCAAAGCATTGAATATCTTGGCCATGTAATCTCAAAAGATGGAGTTTCCACAGATCCTAGTAAAATAGAGGCTATGGTTCATTGGCCTATGCCCAAGTCATTGACTGAAGTCAGGGGTTTTCTAGGATTAACAGGCTATTATAGAAAGTTTGTTAAGAATTATGGGATTCTAGCTAAGCCTCTAACATCACTGCTGAAGAATAAGATATTCTCTTGGTCTCAATAAGCTGAAGATGCATTTCAAGCTTTAAAAAAGGCTATGATCTCTGCTCCTGTTCTCATATTGCCTGATTTCAGCATTCCTTTTGAGATTGAAACAGATGCATGTGATAAGGGAGTGGGTGCAGTCCTAACTCAAAATGGACATCATGTGGCCTTTTTCAGCAAAGCTCTGAGTGCAGCTAATCAGAAATTGACCACATATGAATAGGAGTTCTTGGATGTTCTTGTGTCTGTGGACAAATGGAGGCCTTACCTCACAAGGTTACCATTCACCATTAGGACAAATCACAAAAGTATGTGTCATCTGCAGGACTAGAGCCTATCTACTGAGATGCAACGCAAAGCTATGTCCAAGCTGGCTGGTTTACAATTCAGGCTTCAATATAAAAAGGGGCCTGATAATACTGTTGTAGACTCCTTATCCAGAGTGGCTCAGCACTTTGAGTTGTCTGCTATTTCAGTTGTGTTGCCCGTTTAGGTGCAAGAAATCCTGAATTCATATGCAGTGGATGATGAAGCCCAACTCCTTCTACAAGAATTAGCTGTTACCAGTCCAAATGCTCAAGGATTTTCCTTGCAGGAGGACATGATCAGGAAATAAGGGAAGGTGTGGGTTGGTGCTAACTCTGCCTTGCAGACAAAGATCATTCAACCTTTTCATTCATCTACAACTGGGGGTCACTCTGGTGCTGAAGTGACTTAGCAACGAATTCAGAAGTTGTTTTGTTGGCAAGGGCTCAAGAACAATGTGACTTCATTTGTCAAGTAGTGTTCAATATGCCAACAGGCCAAACATGAGAACTGCAAGTATCCAGACTTCATTTTATAGATGGGCTTTCCTCAGCAAATGGGTATTCAGTGATCACGGTTGTAGTGGACAGATTTTTTAAATATGCCCACTTCTTTCCTCTTAAGCACTCCTATACTGCTCAGTCAGTTGCTGCAGTTTTCTTGGACAATGTTGTGAAGCTGCATGGGCTGCCCAAGACCATAACCTCTGACAGAGACAAGGTATTCACAAGCACATTTTGAAAGGCCTTGTTTCAAAAACTGGATGTCAAATTACAATTAAGCTCAGCTTACCATCCTCAAATGGATGGCCAAACAGAAATGGTTAATCAATGCTTGGAGATGTACCTAAGGTGTGCTATCAGTTCTACTCCTCCTAAGCTCTGGGCAAAATGGTTACCCTTAGCAGAGTTATGGTACAACTCAGCTTACCCTGCTTCTCTTAAGTACTCACCCTTCAAAGCTCTGTATGGGGTTGAACCCTCACTGCCTGCTATGATCAGTATGGATAATAATGAAGATATGCCTTCTCTTGAGGAGAGACAACAGTTCTCAGTCCTGCTTAGAGAACAGTTGGCCAGGGCACAAAACAAAATGAAGGTTCAGGCAGACTCAAAGATATCAGAGAGGCAATTTATGGTTGGAGAGTAGGTGTTACTGAAACTGCAGCCTTACACTCAAACTTCTGTGGCAAGAAGACCCTGTCCCAAGCTGTCTTTTAAGTATTTTGGGCCCTATTCAGTTCTGTAGAAGATTGGGCAAGCTGCATATAAACTAGAGCTACCAGAACATTCTCAAATTCATTCGGTCTTTCATGTCTCCCAGTTGAAACCATTCACACCTGATCATCGGCCAGTGTTCTCTGAGTTGCCTGTTATTCCTATGTTGGACATTGCTAACCTAGAGCCTGGGCGCATCATGGATCACCGCATGACCAAGAGAGGCAATGCTGCTGTAACTCAGGTATTGGTGAAGTGGAGTTCTTTACCTGATTCCATGGCGTCTTGGGAATACTATTATGTCTTGAAGAACAGATTTTCTGTGGCGCCAGCATGGGGACATGCTGGAACTCGAGGGGGGAGCAATGTCACAACTGATGACACCGATGGGCCCGTGGGCCATGCAACTGAGGCGGTGCCGACCCAGGCCAATGTGTAGGTGTCTACTTAAGACAAAGGGAACGGTTGAGGGGAGAAAAGATTGTAACAGAATTCCGTTTCCCTCCTCTACTCTACTACTTCTTCCCCTCTTGTTCTTGTTCTTGTTCTTTGGAACTTTTCTCTGAACTTGTATCGTACGATTGAAAGTGAAAGTCCATCGCCAGAACCATTTCTGGAGTTGTATGTGTGTTGAATTCCTATGTGGATACGCCGTATCTTACAACATCAGACTTAACTATCTGCATTACTTAAATCTTGTCCGTCATTAGGCTTGCAATTTCCTCTCTTTCTGTAATTTTCTCAGCTAATTATGCTCCAATAGCCCTGACTTTACACATTAGACTTTCAAAGAATAACAGGATTGTGGCCAAATGTAATTTAGTCACTTTTTTTGAACGGTTAATTTAGTCACTTGCCTAAGCTAAGTGGCAGCTTTATGGTCTGCACCAGCAAGCTCAACAAAGATTAAACAAAAGCACTGTGTTTCCTTGACTTTCTGAAAGGGAAAACATAAGATCATTATATAAGTAGATGCGACAAACCTCAGCTTGCAACCACAATGTGCGCACAAATGTCAGCAAAATGATTTGCTTCACACCTGTACATGCATGATCCAAAAAATGACATGTTTGGCTCGAATAAATCCATGACGGTATATGAGATCACAATTGAGTTTGGACCATAGCTTGGATGCTACCTTTAAGCTTTAGCCACTGAGAGTGCTGTTGTTTATGATGATATAGCTGAATCAGATGGATAGTGACAAGTAGCTATTATGGATAATGCAAGTCTGATTCAATTGTGTAACTGAGTGAATTGTACCACCCCACCCGGCTGGAAGTCAGGCAGTTAGTTGATTGTAATCTGATTTAAACCTGTAAGGGATTAAAAAGTTTCTTTAGAGTGCTCAACAAACAAATTCTAGCTAACTTTTCTTTAGAAAATGATTACATGGTAATTCTCAAAAATGACTAATAGATCGGTGCATGTGATAGAACAGGTTTATAGTGGCAAAAATTCTTTAGCCAAAGGCTGTCCCTCTTCTCTCATTTTTTTAAGTATGGCTGCTTCCATGTTTCTTTTATCTACATGCAAAGTGCTGTAGTAGTGGTTTATGTCTGCATGTGAGCATAACTTTGCCTAATTGGAGTAAACAAATGTTTGCAGGAAAATGCGCTAAAAGTTGTATACCATTCGGTCTCAAGGACAAATGGATCAATGCAAAGTGTGTTGATACTGCTGCTTTGGTTTTGTTTGCCCCTTTCGTTTACACCAAGAGTCAGGCTCTGCCAAAGTAATGAGTGTTTCGTGCTTTTCGTTTGGTGGCATTTTAGTAGCATCAGGTTTTCACAAATAAGAAATTCGATTCTACATACTGATTGATCATAATCTTTATTTAAATTAGTAAAATTCGATTGTGCAACTAATCTTGCAAGATACATATGTAGCTTGCATCGTGCACCTGCTTTAGAATCCAGAAGTAGGTATCAGTTATTGTACTTGTACCTCAAGTAACAATTCACGAAGCTGATGGCTCCAGTCCTGTCACAACTTAAAATTACCAAGAAACCATATTCGGTCGAAGACAAACATCTGAAAATAAAAGTATATCAGTTCCAAATCTTGACTTAATATTTTTCTGGACAGTAAGGTCTTGTTTGTTTGGGCTAGAGCTTTTGAGCTTTTACTCTTATAGAAAAGTTGGCTGCTAGCTAGTTAAAAAGTTGTCTGGTGGCTAGTTAAAAAGTTGTTTGGGCTAGAATTTTCTTTCGCTTGAGCCGCAGCCACCCACATTCGAGCCCCTGGGTTCGCACCAGGGCTCCGTCCCCATGAAATTTATTTTTAGGTGGTGGAGAGGCCTCCGGTCTGCTGGCAAGAAGCCCCCGTTCCGCTCCGGCCCAGCTGAGGTCTGCGGCGGCAAGTAGCCCAAGCACGTGGTGCCCTGCGCGTTCATTGTAAGGTGTAGTGTAAGTTTCTAGGTCTAGCTTACGCACAGTGTGTGGTGTGGTGTGTGTAGGTATGTGTAGTACATGAGTTCGATCTCCTTGTACTCAAATAGGGCTCTAAAAAAGTTGTTTGGTGGAATTTCAATGTTTGCTTCTCTAATTTATATGTTGCTTCTCTACACACCAAAAACTTGAAAAGCAGTCCTATGTGAGTTTTTCAGCTTTTAATTTATTTCTTCATAGGCTTTCTTTTAAACATTTCAAAAGCAAAATTTATTTTTCCCTGTTTGTTTCAACTTTTTTGCTTTCCAGCTAGAAAATCCAACTAAAAAGCCCAAACAAATAAGGCTAAGTATTTTGAAAGTGACAGATATAATAGGTGGTAAACTCTTTCCAATAATCTGCTCCAGCAATACTGTAGTAGTGTATCATTCCCATGTTCTTTTATTGATTCTCATGTTCTTCTTTACAAGATGGATACAATTATAAATGCATGCTTACAACACACTTCTAAGGTACATTAGGTCGCTTGCAGAAAGTTTCTTTAAGAGTTTGTTGTTTAGGCAGATCTCTGTGTCAGTTGCTCCTTCCATGTATGAATTGCTGAACTCAAAACCATCACGCCGGTGCTGTTTTTTTTTGAACAAAACAGGAGGGACTGAGTCCATACTGACTTTTTATGTTATTGATTATAAAAGAGGAAAAAACAGAGAAAGAAAACAGAACAGGGAAAAATACAAGAAAACTGATCACTACTGAAGGTTTCTTCACCTTCAAATAAGAGCCCAGTCACACATTACAGTCTAACACTTATGTATAATTTCCTGCACATAAAAGCAGCAACATCAAAAGTTTGTTTAAACAGAATAAATGTGCATGCGTGAAAGAAGCGAAACCAGGGCAGACTTTCAAACTAGATTTACTGTCTTGTCTGCTAAAGCCGCTGGAAGCGTAGAAAGAACATGAAAGGTTAAGGCCATTGGACACACATGCAAGTTATTTTTGCGAAGACATTTTAAATATGCAATCGTTTACCTTTCACACAACAAATGGGCAGCTAAGTGAAGTAAAAAGTTTGGGATTACCTGGCTTTGCGCAGTCAAGTCATAGACAAGAAGTTCTGAAATGAATATCCTTGGCAGAGGCCCATATATACTAGTTCCAGTGTAGCAATCAATGGTGTGGGGAGAAAACCACAATGCTCTAGAGCATCTCCAACAGAGGTCCTAAACAAGATACTCATATATTCCTTTATTGTTGTCACTTAGGACAGGCAAATGAACTAGAAAACAACTAGCCATACATGTAACGGCATCAATAAAAAATGGAGGGAGTAGTATCTTGAAATATAGGGTCTTTCACCAATTTTTTTATTTTTTTGGTAGTTTTCCTTGGACCGGGAACAAAAAGGTAGACAACACACAAAATTTCAGCGTGATCAGATGTAAGACGAAGCTGCTATAAAATCAGGAGTATTCTCTGAATAGCGTGCTAAAACTTCGACGGTCAGAAACTCAATCTTCTAAGGGGAATTTCAAAAAAATAAAATTGTCAAACCCGACTGTCGACAGATGAATATTAGGGTTGACGGCATGGCTGTCGACGGATGAATATTAGGGTTTACAAAGGCGAAACCCTAATATGAATAGGACTCCAAAATTGTGAAAAAGAAGGAAAAACAGGAAAACAAAATTGACAAGGACACAAACTTTGATATGGGATGCAACGGAGATGAAACACAGCTAAACTAAGACCATGATCTAAACCAGCAACACGACACGATTATGGACACAAACTCAACACTATGAACTCTGAAACCAAAATTGTGAAAAGGCTAGGCGTGGTTCTAGGGTATAGAAACTATGAACTATGATTTTTTTAACTTTTTCGTGGGCTATAGGATGAATGCATAAACTACAAACTATGGAATAGAGGTAACTTGATGGTGATCTAAGCTCTGATACCACTTGATGAGGATGGGGTTTCTGACCTTTTGCCAGGTTGAGGATACGTCAATTTAGCAGTGTGAGACACACACGATCTGACTTCCGAACAGCGAGATCAAATCCGCTGCAATTGCAGCACCACGTAACCTCTGGTTATCAACCCGGCGATGCCCGATTGACCTCGCCACGAAGGCTAATTCCCTATCTGTGAAATGAGAACACAGACAAGAACAAAGAAGATGCAATCTGAAATTGCGGATAAAAGTTCTAGCTCATAAGTTGGGGTTCTACAAACTGATCAACGATGAAACTATAAAGCAGAATAATCTGAGTAAAACTTAAACCATAACATGGGTGGTGGCTACTATTTTATAAGACCTAGGGTCAGCCAAGGACCCCCGGACGCATTCCTAATGGACTCCAACATGATACACAGCACAATGGCCCAAATATGTGACGCAGCACCCTGGGACAGCTCTGCCCACCAACTTGTGACATGAAATCTCGTCCTCTGAAGTCCAATTGAGCTTAAACTGGTTCCATTGGAAGGGTTATCTCGTTATCTTTCCAGGCATATGTGGATCATTGAAATTGGAGTCCATTTGCGGTATGAGCAACGGTTTTAATGAACCCTGCTCCTTGTGGCCAAGGTAGTCAAATCCAGTTGAACTGTGCCTCCATCTTGACTTAGCCACCCTCCTTGCTTTCCTCCTGCTCTTTGTTGGTCCCTAAGGCCTTCATGATCATCTCTAAAGTTTCTAAGTACAATATAATCAATAATATCATTAGATAACATACCATCCTCACAATTATATACATGAGTGCTTAGGAACGAGCTCACCTGTTGATACAATTGTCACGTGCGTGCTCTTGTGATAGGACCTTTTATCACAATCAGAGGAGTCTCGGCCGTATGCATAGGAGTGATGTCTTCATCACCCACCATGAGAATGGACAAGATCTATAATGGTTTTCACTGTTGGATTCCTGCTTAAATAAACTTTTTCCATGTTTGACAGAATTGCTCGAAAGAATGTGTCAGCACCCTGAAATAGTATTAAATTCAATAACATCACTTCATGTACCAAGTTAAAACTTAAAAATGTGACAAAATGCAGTATTTTAGCATTCAGGACCATACATTATGACCATACAGAATTTTGCAAACTACATAGAGTAGCTGTTTTGAATACCATGTCACATTGTAACGAGCAAAGTCAACAAACAACACCAGTTATCGAGAGGAGGAGCACCGTCGTGGTCCGCGGCCAGCGGAGGAGGGCGCCATGGCCTTCGCTGAGTGGAGAAGCGCCGGCCCGATCTGGATTGTTGATTGTGTTTTTTTTTCCTTCCCTTTTTTGCTGGCTCGTTCAACGTCCGGCTCGGTCGGCAGTTCCTCTGCCTCCATGACGATTGATAGAAAGCCTGAGCGAGCCGATGCCGCCCATCTTCTAGTTATTTGCTATTCTAGTTTCTCAGACTAGTATTATATAGTGATAGCCTTATTCATTTGGTACCATCTAGATACTAAACAGAACGAAATCTACCGCAAGCCCTGTCACACAGCGATGACAACAGGCAACCTCCTTCCTCCACAGCCCGGCCCATTAAATAGTATTCCTGGTCTGGCCGTGCGCCTCGCGGTTCAACCGCATGATGGACTCAGTCCGAGTGGCAGCGTGCGTGACCTTTGGCGAAGCCAAGGCAGGCGTCGGATTAGCGCCGAAGGTGGTGACGATGCCCATAGATTGAGGTTAGGGTTTCGGTGGAGGATTTATCACTGACAAGGTTAAAGGAGATGAGGAGGGGGCTGGCCTCACGACAAGTGCAGTGACCGAAGGAGCGGTCGGACCACGATGTTCACAGTCGAACCGCGGAGGGACACGTGGCAGCCCATGAGCAGAATCGTGTATGACCCATCACGTGTTAGGGCGGTCCTAAACAGAATCAGCATTGCGATGTGACTGAAATACCCCTCCAAATCTAAGATGTACACAGCGGACTGCCTTGCTTCCACTATCTCCAATATTCCCCAATCGAAACTGAGTCGCCAAGAATTCTAGCCTCCGCCACCATCCACCGCCCGCCGCGGACCCGTTGAGCCAGAAGCTGTTTCCGCCTAATTCATGTGTTGAAGAATCTTCACCTGGTTCCCAATAATTTGTTCGGTTCAGCAACTAGGATATAGCTATGACATAATTCTGATCATGGCTCTAGTTTTCAATCAAGAAGTTTGAGCCAAAGATGGAAGAGGAATCCGGCGCGGCGTCGATGTACTAGTGCCACACGTGCTCGCTGATCATCCATCCCGCAGTGAGCGTTGAGGAGGTGAAGTGCCCCACTGCCGCACCGGCTTCATCGAAGAGATGCCCGTCAGCCGGCAACACGAAAACGCCGCCGCCAGACGGCAACGCGGAAACGCCTCGACGTGTGGCACTAGTACATCGACCGCACGGCCGCTGAGGCGAATGCGGCGCCGGAGCGCGATGTCTCTCTGTGGACGCCAGTCCTCATGGACTTCCCCACCACTTTATCCGGCAGCCACGCGCTCTAGGAGCAGGAAGGCGGCGTAGGCCGCGAGCGGGGCGTCCTCGTCAGCCCGGCGGACGAGCGTGCGTGCGCTCGCGAGAGTGAGCAAGCACGGGCCTGCCGTGGGCGGCCTGGCGCTCGGCAACCTGTTCCTCGCCCCGGGGATGAACCTGCTGCTGGAGTACCTATCCGAGACGGACCCGAGCCAGCAGGGCACGCCGCCGGCGAGGAAGGAGGTCGTGGCGGCGTTGCCCACGGTCTGGGTGCGCGAGGTCGCGAGCTGCCCGGTGTGCCTGAATGAGGCCACCAGGTCGGGGGCGGCGTGAGGCATCGGCGCCGGCTGTGGCTCAGCTCTCTCCACCATCGTCGGCAGGGGCGGCCACGGATCTGAGGGCGCCAACGAAGGAGGCTTCTTCTGTTCTACCAATCTCGAGCGCTCGAACTCACTTCTGCGCGGACTTGCTCGAGCCGAGCTCTGGACAGTGCGGACTTGCGCGGTCCTCGTTTAATCTGTGCATGCTAAGTCAGCATTAATTTTCTCTCTTTCATCATTATCATTCTAGATTTAACTATTTCATAATTTATTTCACGGACAATGAATTTAAGAAAATAAATTGAATAACATAATAATTAAAATTATAATATATACTAATTTAAAATATGACACATAGTAATTAAAATTATAATATAAACTAATTTAAAATATGACATATACTAATTAAAATTACAATGTATACTAATTTCAAATATAACGCATAGATATTCTACTCGTCATCCTCATCCTAAACCTCCGCCGTATTTTGGGTGGCAAAGTTAAGATCATTTTTAATAAGTCTCAGTGACTCCCGATGAGTCATCAATTCTTCGGCGTCCATGTTTGCGGTGTTCGCCTTGCGAAGCTTGTTATACTGATTCCACATCTGCGCCCTACTAAGTGAGGTGCCTAACTTCTTTAGATTGGACATGATGTCACCCATTGCGGAGGAAGACTCGCTTTGACTACTTGAGTCTTCATTCTCTTTCCCCTTCCACATGGTCGTCTTGGCTCTATCTCAACCAATGGGATGAGTCACCTCCTCGGTTTCAGCCTCACTCGAGGAGACAAATGCATCCATTGTGGATGGGGCATCCGACCTTGCCCTCCACTTGGGTTGGTACCTAACACCTTTCCACCAGTGGAAGCACTTGAATTCACCATCAGTCCGATTCTTGTATCGCTGCTTTGTGATCTCAAGAATCATACCATCGTCGGCTCCGCTTTATCTGTTCAAAGATTCTTGATTATAAATTTGATTGAACAAGGATATCTGCTTGTTGTAGGCTACCTAATGATCTTTTAGATTCTTCATAGTACGGTGACAGTGTGTCTTGGTGGTACTATTGTAGGAGTTAGCTATTGCACCCCAGAACTTCACTCTAGATTTGGAGTTATCTTCAATGCAATCTACGGAATGCATCAACCTGAAAACCTAATTTGTAAGTACAACATGGTAGTCAAATGAGGACAACGAAATAATGAAATTGAGAAGTACCAAATTTTCCTCGTCATCGTGAGTCCACTCATTTCATTTCTTCATCCTCGAAGGAGTTTGAGTTGTATGAGAGGTATTCTCCCCGCCACCTGAGTTGTCACCACCTCCAGACCGAACAGGTTGAGGTGGAGGGTATGGATATACCGGAGGTGGAGGGTATGAATAAGGTTGAGGAGCAGGACCACCTGGCGAACCACAGGTTGGGGGAGGAGGGTATGAATATGGTGGATGATATGGATACAATGGAGGGGCATTTCCATCCGATGAATCACCGACCGGAGGTGGAGGATATAAATACGGTGGAGGAGCATTTCCACCCAATGAACCACCGATCGGAGGTGGAGGGTATGGATACGGTGGATACTGACATGGGGGAGGATAGAGTGGCTGAGTTGGAGGTGGTTGAAAGAGAGCCCGAGGGCACGGTGTTGGTGAAGCATTGAATCGGCGATGGAGCAGCGAGGCATCGTCGAACACGTCGGGAGTGGAAGGAGCTTGCGAAACCAGGGTGTTCAAAAGATCAACCCACGTTTGCAACTCAAGACTTCAATTGTAGTTCACCATAATGTTGAGTGTAGAAGAGAGGCATCCTGCTCCTTCATCACATGTTGTTGCTCCTTTAGCCCAAGTGGCATCGGTGCCTACTTGGCATCGATGTCTCGGCCAACCCGGTGTCGACTTTCTATCAAAACTATCCCATGATTCTAGTGTTATTTGCTCTAGGCGCACTCATGATCTTTGCTATGTGTGCCAGCTAGGTTATCATGCTCACATGCCTTTTGTCAGTTCTCATTCTCGTGCAAATAAATTTTTTGATCTAATACATTGTGATCTGTGGACCTCTCTAATTGGCAGCATCTCTAGTTACCAATATTATCTAGTTATTCTTGATTATCACTCCCATTTTGTATGGACTTTTCCCTTGTGCGTTAAATCTGACATTTTCTCTATTTTGTCAAAAAATCGCTTATGTCTCCACACAGTTTGGCCGCACCAACAAAGCCGTCTAGTGCGACAATGGTCGTGAGTTCGACAACGCCTCCTCTCACGCATTCTTCACCACTAATGGGTGATTCTGTGGATGTCTTGCCCATACACTTCTTCACATAATGGTAAAGTCGAGCGCATTCTCTATAGAATATGTTGTATTATAGGTACATGGGTCCGGGACCACCTCCTTCATGAAGTCTGGCCTGGCCCATTGGGGATTTCACCCGGGGTGGCGGCTAGGGTTCACTAGGGTTTCCCTGTGTCACCGCCCAGGCAGTCTGATCGTCAGCCCCTAGCGTAGCCCCCTTCCCCAGGGTTTCCTCAGGCTGCCCTATATATATGTACCTAACCCAATACAATATAATCATTTAACTTTTGGTGGCATGCCTTTCTCCAACAAAAAACAATAATTTTAAAATGAGGAAAATTGTTTTTAGTACAAAGCATAAACTATTTTGACTCAGGTGACATAGGAGATGAGCAATAAGTAAAAAACAACTACGGGGCTCGGTCAGCCCACACAGGTTAGATCCACGGATGCTCTTCTCTGGCGACTAAATGTGATGTTACACCCTTGAGCAAGGATGGTCAATCCTAACCAGGATCATTACGACGTGTCATTACCCAAGTAATGATGCATAATACATCACATACAAGAATTGAACATATGAAATGCTCTAAAAGTTAAACTTTATTACAAATTCAGTTTCAAATTCGATTACAGAGTTTTAAGCAGAATATTGAGAATAAAAATGATTGTGGAAATGATCACTCATCGATCAAGAATGACACCTTACCATAGAGATGCTGACCTCAGAAATGGCTCACACTGAGAGGGAGAGAGAGAGAGAACACACCTGCAAAATAACACCAAGACAAAGCCTGAGCAACTAAAGCTTAGCAAGACCGACCTATCAATATGGCCATAAACAGCCAACTCCGAACATGCAAGGCTTAATGGGGTAAGCTCTATACCTATGCCGAACCTGCGCTAAGAGTAGATCCCTACTTTCAACTTTTACCATCTAGCAAAATAGATTGAACTTTACATAAGACTAAGTTAATTAAACTTTAAGTCACATATTCTTGAACTAAGCCAAGCAAGAGTAACAATACAAGTAGTTATAGTAAAGCATAGTCATGATTCATTAATAAATATTATCCATTAATTAACTACATGCTGACGGCCGCAAACAAGCGGTTACTCATATCCGTGAGTCGTGATGATTCGAATCGATGTACACCCTGCAGGGGAAACCCAACCAACATGCCACAGGCATCCCACGCTCAGTCCACGTATGGTCCCAGACCATACGTTTCTCACGCGGTCAACGCATAACAACCTGTCATGTAGTCATCAATAGATTTAAACATATCCACTCCTCTCA
>VSTD030000865.1:0-14415 GCA_008808055.3 Sporobolus alterniflorus
TTTCTTTGGCTCATGTGGTTTCATCTCTAGCCTACCCCAACTTGTTTGGGACTAAAAGGCTTGGTTGTTGTTGTTGTATTATACTTTTGCTTGACATATGCTTCTACACATGGAAAATCTTTTGCTGAATTTGTAAAATTGTATATGACTGATGATGTTGGGTATCTGCTGTACAATTGTATAGGACATATTCGTTGCATGGTTATGTATAGGACTTATGATAGCACGATGATACATCCCATAATTCTTTTTGACTGAATATTCCTTAGCTGCTCTGCTTGTACCCTAACTATAAAAACAATGGGATTTAAGGACCACTGATGATTATGAAATGATGAACATACCTTTGTCCGCATGTTCACTGCAGCTCTTCACGGATGCTGGCCAGTATGCAATTCGATTTGGTGATGAGGGACAAAGCCATAGATTTGGTCTCACGGCAGATGTAAGTATCCTTGCTTTGTGTGTCTGCCTGAACCCACGTGTTCTGGGAGCTCACCTTGCCTAGTTAATTGCTCTTTACCTTAATCTCAAACCCACGACTCATTGATGCCTCCAGGTTGATGAACTACATGTCGCTCGCCAGTTGACTTTACCTGAAAGGACCGTGGCTCTTGCTCTTGCAGTGTCCCTGGACTGTGATTACTTCTCCAGGAGAGGTGGCTGGTATGTGTTTTGTATTCCTAGTTTGACTTGTCTCCCGAAGAGGCGACTTAGTTTAGTAATTCTGCTGTTCCGAGTTTGATCAAAGTGCGTGCTGTTTTCAGGGGGCTTCCATTTCTCATTGCCACAGAGTAGGCCTATGTGAACCACCGTCGCCCTTACACAAATAACTCCCTGTCCCTTGTCAGTTGTCATTCCTGAAGAAGCTTAGTGGACTGCCGGCCTTCCTATATCATGTGTTAATCGCAGAGGCAGTACATGGTTTCTGTTGGACGTACCGTAGAGAGTTGAGTTCGACCTTGGCACCCACTTAGACTCCCCTCTAGCTCAAACGGGGATTGTTGAAGTCTCTGTTTTTTCTTCTGGATGCCTAGCTGCCAACTGGAAGATGTGGAAGCGATGCAGAATCCTTTGTGTTGGAGCTGTCATACGTGCATTCGAACTGGGATACCAACTGGGCGGCTGGTGTTTATAGCTCACCCTTTGTTAGGCATATTTGTATCCATTGAGTTTTTATAAAATCTGTTTTTTAACAATAACTTATAAAAACTGGTTTCTAAATAAAAGTTGGGTAGGGGGTGTTTGTAGATCAGTTTCTAAAAACTGTAAATCAACTTTTGTTGATTAGTTTCTAAAAACTGGATGTGTTTGGAGTCTGATTTCTATAAATTAGATGATAATCTATGTAATTAATTTTAAGTTGTAAAGGGTAGTGAGTCTTTTACGAGGTAAAAACTGATTTTAACTGTGTATGATTAGCTAATGAGTTTTTAAAAAATGGGTGGCTAGATTCTAGAAATTGGAATAAAAATTGACTCATTTGGAGGCCCTCTCAGCTTCTAAAAACTCAGAGGATTCAAATAAAGCCTTACTTGTTATTGACCAGCTACAGTGTTTAAATTTTTTAAAATTCAGCGGGTTGAAAAAAATCGGACATGATCGATTTTGATTTTTTCAGTTGGCTGAACAATACTGATTTTTGTGTAAACAATGCTGATTTTTAAAAAATCGGCTACCACTGAATCCGGCAAATTTGACCAATTTTTTAAACCCTGCTAGCTAGAGCTACATCGAGGATTTTTTTTTATACAGAGGACGATGTATGAGTAATAGATAGTACTTTTATATTTTTTTATTGTTGATTTTTTTATTATGTTTGGCAGTCATCTTATAATTTTTTTAAAAAATAAATATATATTCTATTATAATTTGTTTTATTACTAAATAAAATTTAAATATAATTTATAATATTACATATTTGAACAAGTGTTTTGAATAAGATCAATAATTAAATATAAAAAATTTAATGACGATAATAAAAAAATGAAGGGGCTAAGTGGTAACTGACGCTAATCACAGCCGATGAACGGTAGAGTCCTTTCTTCCCTCGGAAGTATTGAACCGCGCATTGTGACCTCGAGTGCGGATCGCGTGGGCTCTTTTTCCGTGGGCTCGAAGTTTGTACCCGAAAAGAGTGATCCTACATGCCGAAAGCGCTTTTATACTGCACCGACTCATTTTTCGGCCGTTTCTTTTCGTTTCCCTCTCAAAATGATGGCCTTTTAGGCTTTTACCCTGCGGCCGTAGATTTTTCTCTCACGAAAATAAAACATGTTACCGCATTCAGTTATCGATCTAGTAGCACAGTAGCAGACTCGCAGTATTGCTGCTGGTACACAACTCCACAACGAGGTTTCATGAGGTATTTTATAATATTAATTATTTTTTTATATCAGATTTGATGATGATATGCTATTGTATTTATAAAGAAAAAAAATAAAAGGATGAAACTGATCCAACCTAGTTTTCAATGTCTTTGTAACCGGTGAAACAACCAATGTGAATGATTTTGTTTTATTACAGCCTCTATCTCAGTCATTTGTTCATAATATTCTATAACATTTAAATGAATGACTAGTTTATAAAATTATGATATAAAATTGTCTACTAAGAAAGTTTCATTTATAATTTTATCTTCACACTTGATAATATAACAGAAATACACTTGGAATGTCATCATTAGTTATTGACGTCTGGGACTAGTGGATTCTACCGGCGTGGTTCGCCCAGTCATTTCTGGGAGTAATGACGTGCGGGTATATAGTAACTTCTCTTTTTTACCACTACTAGCAGTACGAGCTTTTTCGCTCCCAGCGGAGACATGGATCAATCCCCTCTCCCATGCTTTCTTTGAAATCAGTTTATGCTCGGAAGGGTGTAGGGCATAGGTTAACGCTTACAGGCCGATAATGACGAAGATTGACATGATGGCTGATAATAAACCCCCAGCAATCCCCTCTCCAATTATTTCCTTCAAGAAAATATCGCACAAGCAGAGGCAGGGTATCACAGATAACTGTGATGCAGATAATAAAAGAAGAGAAATTCAAGCGTTGTGGAGGCCAAACACCATAATAGAACTACTGCAGTGACCTGGGACAAACATGAAAGGTTCCAAGGTGTTCATATATAGTCACCTCACCTTATTCATTGTCATGAACTTACTAGTATTTTCAAGAGTTGTTATAGTGCCATACTTTGAACATTATTCGCGACACTGATTTTATGACATGAACCTTATAAACACGACCTGAATCAGTATTACCAAACGATTAAAATTCACACACTGACTGTACTCCGTGGAAAATCAATTTGCCGCAGCCGTGGCTGTGCACCTGCTCACTTTCGCTCTCTGCGCCCCCTTTTACCTTCCCCGCGAAAGGTGGCTCGAACCCCAAAAGAACCGCCTCGTTTCTTCTCGGGGAAGCAAAATATTTCCTCGCATTTAAATCACCCACTCGCGAAGCAGCGCTGGTGATCACTCCTGCTTTTTTTCCACTGGAGCGGAGCAGCGGCTTGACTCGACGCGACTCCTCGAAACCCCCCTTCTTCCCTTCCCCAACTGCAAATGCGGTCTGCTTTCGCCGGTGCGTGAGCGGGCTGTGAAGGCAGCGAGATGACGGAGGGCCGCGGCGGCGACCGCCGCATGGCGGAGGAGAGGGATTTGGGCGACATCGTGCTCTCCTGGTCGGTGCAGGAGATCATGGACGACGAACTCTACAAGGGAAAGGTGCTCGATCATGCCTTGGGCTCGCGTGCTTGGTCGGGGGGATTTGTACAGGCGGTTGCCGAACTGAGGGATTTGATTGTGTCATTTATATATTTCTTCTCTGGCTTTAGTTAGATTTTCGACTGCTTAGCTACAGGCCCGCAGTAGTTAATTTGGTTGCAAAATGATCTACAAGGAGGTGCGTGTAGTGTCCAGCCTGTGCATGTGTGATACACGCTGGTCGCCTTATCTGGCTGTAGGGTTGAAAGTGCAATGGGTGTTTCGTTGATTCATTGATGGTGAGTCTGGCTAAGCGCGAAATGATGTTCCCACGCCCTTGAATTTTAGTGATTGAAAAGTTGTGCCCATGGCGCGTTATATTTTGTGATGTATTTGAGGGTTGTGTAGTATATACTAGTGTCTTCCTGCATGGAGTTTGTAGTCTAGTGTTCTGGTTGTTTTCGGATTCCTTGTGAGACATCACATTTCACTGCTGTAAAGCTTCTACATTATTCGGTTGGAAGACTGGTAAAAATGCCACTCGATACCCTTATCTGATCATCTTCATTACTATATTTGAGCTTTGTCAAGATAGATTATACATAGTCAAGACACACAATATTGTTAATGTACATTTGGTGATGAAAAAAACCGTAAACCATATATTTTAGAAAATATTACCATCCAATTTGGAATATACCCCGTCTTATTTAAATTGTTATTGTCGTTGACTTTTTTAGTTATGTTTGACCATTCACATCACTCATTTTGTTAAAAAATATCATATATTTTGTTATGATTTTTTTATCACTGAAAAAAGTTGAAATGTGACTTATAATTTTGTGTATTTGAATTAATATTTTGAATAAGGCAAATGGTCAAATATGGCGCAAAAAGTCAACGATGACAACAATCTAAGTACGGAGGGAGTAAAACTTAGTAACAGTTCATAATGAAATGACTTACCAAAGAGGTTTTTTTATGTGCATCCAGGTGGAGAAAATTCCTCTCAGTTTTATGTCACTAGACCACTATTTGATATCATATGTTGCACCATTGATTGAGGAAACAAGGTCAGACTTATGCTCATGCCTGGAGCTTATCTCAGAAGCACCTTCGTCCAAGATACTTTCAATGGAGGTAGCAGGAAAACCAGGAATGTATTATATGGATGTGGACTTTTGGGACAATGGTCCTTGCTTTTCAGAGTCTTACACTGTCAGGAATGGTGATATCTTTATTTTGTCTAGTGTGAAACTTGAAGCTGCCAATGACTTCAACCGCTATGATCTGACATATTGCTTGGCTATGGTTACCAAGGTTTCTATGGATGATGAATACCAGAAAGGCTTCAGAGTGAAAGTTGCAAAGGGTATTGGTTTAGAAGAAGACTTAATTAAACTCAGACATGCCAAATTTCTGAATAATATAATGACAAACGTACGGATATGGAAAGCGCTTAGCTTTGACAACAACATGAACAATAACTTTACAATAATGAAGTCACTATTGGACCCTAGAAATATGGTAAGACAACCATGGTCTTAAGTTTAATTCATATTTTGTACTATAACGAGTAACTTTTTGCTTGTTGTAGCTAACATTCTCATTGTTGGCCCTTTTTTGTAGGCTGGTGATGTTTGTGGCATCTGTGTTAAACAGGAAGAGAAATGTTTATCTTATTTTGCAGAGAAATTGCTATCAGTCAATCTTAATCAATCACAACTGGATGCCATTGAATCTATCATCTTAGGTGTAAGATGTAGGCATTTGAACCTCACTAAACTCATATGGGGCCCACCAGGTACTGGAAAGACAAAGACTATTAGTGCTCTATTATGGGCTTTGGCCTGTTTGAAATGCAGAACTCTTACATGTGCTCCAACAAATGTTGCTGTTGTTGGTGTGTGCACTCGATTCCTTCAAAATTTGAAGGATTTTAATTGGGACACTGATAGATATGGTTTACCTCTTTCTCTTGGAGATGTGCTGTTACTGGGAAACAAATATAGGATGGACATCACTGAAGAGCTTCAGGATGTTTTCTTGGACTATCGTTCTGATGAACTTGTGGAGTGCTTTTCTTCAATGTCTGGATGGAAGTACAGATTTGCTTCCATGGTATCTTTCTTCAAAGACTGCAGTTCTCGATATGATATGCTACTTGAGGATGATGGAGGCAATGATGCTGTGTGTTTTCTTGATGTCATAAGGAAGCAATTTAATGTGGCAGCAACAGCTGTAAAGAATTGCATAATAAGTATGTGGTCTCACCTTCCTAGAAAGTGCTTCACATGCGGGAGCATCAGCAACATATCAACACTGTTACTTTTGCTGGAAAAAATTGATGCTATTTTGTGTGACCAAAATTTAACTGATGGTGGTGTGAAAAGGGCCTTTGGTTTTCTGTCAGTTGAGAATTCTATTTATGTGTCTTCAATCGAGAAAGAACTAGATGAGGCTAGGAGTAATTGCCTTCAGTTGCTTAAAGATCTTCTAAAATCACTAGATTTACCTGTTGGAGTAGACAAAATTTGGGTTCAAAACTACTGCATACGAAATGCAACACTTATTTTCTGTACTTCCTCTAGCTCCTATCGGTTGCATAACATTGAGATTGCACCACTTGATGTGTTGATTGTTGATGAGGCTGCTCAAGTAAGGGAATGTGAATTATTGATTCCGCTACGTCTACGTTGGTTGAAACATGTTGTTCTGGTGGGGGATGACTGCCAACTGAGACCATTGGTGGAAAGCCAAGTAAGTATTCTGAAACCCTTTATGCAGGATAAATCCATTGCTTGGTCAATTATGGATGCACCTACATGATAAGCTTTTTATGCTGAAATACTGCATTTTCTTGTTCAACAATAACCTATATCTTATTCCGTTATATTTTTATTTCTCTGCATGATGGCTTTAATTCTTTTCATTGTTTTCTTTAGGTATGCAAGGAAGCTGGATTTGGGATCAGTCTTTTTGAGAGATTGGTTTCACTGGATTTTGAAAAGCATTTGCTGAATATACAGTATCGAATGAATCCCTATATCAGTTTATTTCCAAATGCTCGATTTTATGAGAGGAAGATTTTAGATGGTCCAAATGTCCTATCCCTTTCATATAACAAGAATTATATGAGCCTCCCTTTTGGAAGCTACACCTTTATAAACATCACTGATGGAAGGGAGGAAATGGAGGGATCTGGAAATAGTTGGCGGAACCTTGTTGAAGTTGCTATAGTTTTGCACCTGATCCAGATCATCTTTAAATGTAATGTCCGTCTTACCCTATTTGGGTGATATTAATATGTGTCGTGTGATATGTGCATCTTGTAATAGTTATACTTGACTAAATGGTTTTGGAAAATCCAGGTCAATATACATGTTAGCCTTCTTTCATTTATTTTGAATGTTCAGTTTGTTTAAAACTACTTTAGGTCATATCAAAAAGTTGCAGCCATTATTTCTATCTTTCATTGCAATTAATCATTGATGGAAAACCATAATTTCTATCATTTTCATATAGAAAGTAGCAGAGTTAAAATGAGATGCAACCTACAGGGAATCTGGTGGGTTTTCCTTAAGAAGAAATAGGAACCTAAATTCAACTTAAGTTTTGAACCTGGTTGGTGGTGGTGTAGTTCCACACCTCACGCCCCTACAAACTGAGCTATCTTCAAAATGCACAATTACAAATGTTGCACAAATGCTTTGTTGTTGTTGTTGTGTTTCAAGTTGATGTTGCTTACGAATTTTCTCTCCTTAGTGCAAAAATTACTCAATGTGATCAATGATGTATCTATCCTTCTTGCAGTTTGGAAGAGAACATGTCAAAGGCTCAGCATTGGTGTAGTTTCACCATATAGTTCTCAAGTTGATGCAATCAAAAGTAGACTTGGCAAAAAGTATGAGACATATGATGGCTTTCAGGTCAGAGTCAAGTCAGTTGATGGTTTCCAAGGAGAAGAAGATGACTTCATCATACTATCAACTGTGAGGTCCAATAGGAGGGGTGTTGTTGGATTTCTTGCTGATAACCAGAGAACAAATGTTGCTCTTACTAGAGCAAGGTGTGCATCAATTTGTTATGTACCTATTGTTGAAAATATAAGCCAGTGATAATCATTCATTTGATACTTTGTTTGATGTAGGCATTGTCTTTGGATTCTTGGGAATGCTAATACATTGTCTACTAGTGAAACTGTCTGGACAGACCTTGTTGCTGATGCGCAGAGGCGTAATTGTATTTTCAATGCCACTAATGATACCACCATATACAAGTTGGTTTTGCATGTAAAGCATGAGTTAGATCAACTTGACGATCTGCTTAATGCTGACTCAGCAGTATTCAGCAACACCAGATGGAAGGTAAGTATGTCTTGATTGTACTCTCTTATGTTCTTGAAAATTATTCATCTTAACTTCATAGTTGGGTACATATCTTGGTTATACTGCCTCACAAATAGAGCTAGTATGAAGCAAAGCATGATTTACAGTTATTGAAACTGCGAATTAGTGAATACTGTTAGAGGAGGAATGCCGCAAGGCTTGGTGATCTATTGCATAGGAGATGCCTCCTTAATATAGGGGTGAGGAGGGGGTGCATCCCCCACCTAGGGCCGGTGCACAGGAGGAGGGGGCACAACCCCTAGGGCCGGTGCACAGGGGGTGGAATCCCCTGTTCCTATTCTACCCCTATACCCTAATGGGTTGGCAGCACACCTTTATACATGGGGTGGCGCATAGGCCCGACAGGCCCAATGAGAGGTCCTATTACAATATTCTAACAAATACTGGTACTATCAAAAATTTTAATTTGATTTGTCATTACATGACCCTTTACATAAACCGTTTAATTGTTCTTTTCTGGATATTTCTTTTGATGGGGTCATCCTTTGTGTATTGGTCACTGAACAGGTCATTCTTAGTGACAACTTTCGAAAATCTTTCACCAAACTAAAATCTCCACAGCTAAGGAGGGAGGTACTCCAAAAGCTCGTCAAACTTGGTGGTGGCTGGCGTTCAGCATTAAAGAACTCTGATATAACTGATGCTTTCCAGCTTGCAAACGTGTACAGGATCAGGGACCTTTATCTTGTTTGGAGTACAGATTTGGAAAAAAATGAAAGATATTTTCAGATAATTAGAATTTGGGACATATTTTCACACCAACATGTCTCACGAACTGTTCAACATCTGGAAAATCTTTTCTCCATGTACACAGATGATTACCTTGATCGCTGCAGAAGAGTTCAGACTGAGGGGTATGCTTTTTTGTGACTTTCATACGTTGTAACTGAGGATTTTATCTTGGTGCTTCCCATGAACTTAAGTTCCTCAATAGGAAACTGCTACTGTATGTTAAAGTATAAATGAATTGTCCACCTTTCCCTATTAGCTTAAACTTTTAGGTGAACTGGTTAGGGTATAATAATTTAACATGGAATCAGAGCCAGATGTCACGAATTCGAATTCCGGTAGGTGTGATTTATTAAAAAAATAAAAAATGAAGTGTTCATCTTTCCCTATCATCTTAAGCTTTTAGGTGAACTGGTCAAGGCATAATAATTTAACATTGTAATTGGCTGCAAATATTTTGTTGTTTAAATGAACACAATAAAATTATTGTACCTCTTTGTACTGTACATGTTTTTGCCCTGGTAATCTCATTGGAAAAACTTAATCATTACATCCGTTTGATGAAATTCTCATCATATAATGTATGTTTGTCTGCTTGCAATTGTTTTTTTCTCCTCGATTGTGGTTCTCTCACATTGAGCCTATTGAGTATTGGGTTTGTGGCATTGGGGTTTTTGTTTCTGAATTGTGGTTTGTTCTTATTTTGTTGCTTTCTTTTTATTATGGATGACAGGAAACTGGAAGTTCCTAAGATATGGGATAACGATCATGATATTATTCGATTTAAGAAGGATAACGATCAGGAAGATCACGATCATGTGAATATATCATCTGCTCTGGAGAATACAAAAGTTAATGAAAGCTTCTTGCTGATGAAATTTTACTCTTTATCATCTGGCATGGCTAAACATTTGTTGACAGCCACTGATGGTACTGAAATTGATATCCCTTTTGAACTGACTGATGAAGAGGAGGCTATAATTCGATTCCCACTGACTAGTTTTATACTTGGGAGGTCAGGCACTGGGAAAACCACTGTATTGACGATGAAACTGATTCAGATAGAGCAACAGTCCTTGATTGCCTCCCAGGGACTAGAATTTGGTGAAGTTGATTTATCTGGGCCTGATGACAAAAGTACTTTGCCAATGAAAGACTCACACAAACATGAATGTTTGGTGAAACAAGTCTTTATCACTGTAAGCCCAAAGCTTTGTTCAGCTATAAAGAATCAAATTTGCAGACTAAAGAGGTAAAGCTTCTGCCTAAGTTAGAGTTGCATTGACCAGCTATCTATTTTAAAGTGGAAGACAGTCAAGATAACCATTCAATTGTCAATAACTTGCACTCTTTAGATTTACCTCTGTGATGAATTTTATTTGGAACTAATGGAGCTAATTACACTTGAAAGAAATATTGTTTCTTTGATTACCTTGACCATAGGAAAGTTCTGTTCCTTACTGATCTTGTTTTTCTTACTATAGATTTGGCTCTGGTGATGCCATGGATCAGTTTGGTGTTCTTCATATGCATGATATCATTGATGACTTGGAAGAGTTTTCAGATTTACCTGATAAATTTAGTGATCTATCGCGAGAACACTATCCTTTAACAGTAACATACCGCAAATTCTTAATGATGCTTGATGGGACATTCCAGACTTCATTTTTTGATACATTTTGCGGTGAATTCAAGTCTACCATTGAAAGAGGCCATTCCAAATCACGTGTGTTACATGCTTTTATTGAATTAAAAGAAGTTACCTTTGAGAAGTTTGCTGCTTCCTATTGGCCTCATTTCAATGCAGAACTGACAAAGAAACTTGACCCATCAACAGTTTTTACTGAAATAATTTCTCACATAAAGGGTGGATATCAAGCAAAGTGGTCCTCGAGTGGCAAACTCGAAAAGCCTGATTATCTCTTGCTCTCTGATAAAAGATTTTCATCGCTGAACCGTGAGCTGAGAGCTAAAATTTATGATATTTTTCTTGATTATGAGAAAATGAAATGTACTGAAAGAGACTTTGATCTGTCAGATTTTGTCAACAGTCTTCACAGCAATATGCTTTCTGAGGGTTACCATGGTGATTTGGTTGATTATATTTACATTGATGAGGTGCAGGATCTTACCATGGCACAAATAGCACTTCTGAAGTATGTCTGCAGGAACTTCAAGGAGGGTTTTGTTTTTGCCGGTGACACCGCACAAACTATAGCAAGGGGTATTGACTTCAGGTTCGAAGATATTCGTTCACTGTTTTATACCTCGTTTCTCTCAGAAATCGAGGGATGCAATGAAGGAACTAAACATGGGAAACAAGTTCACCTCACCAACATGTTTCAGCTCACTCAAAATTTCCGCACACATTGTGGAATCCTTCGTATGGCTCAGAGTATAATGAGTCTTTTGTACTATTTTTTTCCATCATGTGTTGACAAGCTTAATCCAGAGACTGGGCTTGTGTATGGAGAAGCTCCTGTGCTCCTTGAATCTGGTAATGACGAGAATGCAATTATGGCTATTTTTGGAGAAAGCAGAAGTGAAAAAGGTAATCTGCATGGGTTCGGTGCTGAGCAAGTCATATTGGTTCGTGATGAAGCTTCTAAAAAACAAATTATTGACCTTGTTGGTAAGCAAGCTCTTGTCTTGACTATTGTGGAATGTAAGGGCCTCGAGTTCCAAGTACGACCTATCACTTACTCCTATTGCACATCCTATATACAGTATGTTTTCTTATTTGTATCTCCAGGGTTACTTATTTGAATATTTGTGTAGGATGTGCTGCTGTACAACTTTTTCAGTCAATCACCATTAAGGAACAAATGGAGGGTTGTATATGAGTACATGAAAAATAAAGATGCGATAGCATCATCTGAAGCGATCTCGCATCCAGTTTTCAACAGAAACAAGCATCATCTCCTCTGTTCAGAACTGAAGCAACTGTATGTTGCAATCACGCGAACCAGGCAACGACTCTGGATATGTGAGAATGCAGATGAATACTGTCGGCCGATGTTTGACTTCTGGAAGAAGTTGTGCATTGTGGAGGTTAGATTACTTGACTCCTCGCTCATTGAAGCAATTCAGTCTGGGAGCAGTAATGATGATTGGAGGGAACGGGGCACAAAGGTTAGTGGTATACACTTTGACATTTTGACAAGGAAAGTTAATTCTTGGGGCCATGGCTGAATCCTGGGCGTTTTAAATTTTGATGGTTTGAAATCCAAGTTGTTGGTGTTTTTGTTTGATAGTCTATTTATTCAGTCTTGCTTTATGGTGCAGACCTGCTCATTATTATTCTGTATTTCTTTTATATTGTTCTATGTAACAAATGTGTATATTTTGATTTTAGTTATTCAACGAGGGACAGTTTGAGATGGCCACTATGTGCTTTGAAAAAGCTGGTGACGAGTATAGGGAGAAGTGGGCAAGAGCTGCTGGACTTCTTGCAACAGCTGACCGTGTCATCTCAACGAATTCGGAGATCGGCCGAGATTCCTTTCAAAAAGCGTCAGAAATTTATGAGTCTATCGGCATGCATGAAAAAGCTGCCATTTGCTACATCAAATTAGGTGACCACAGAAGAGCAGGTGCGTTCACTTTTTATGTATCTAGTGCTGACTTATATAAATGGAAATATGCTCTTAAATATTAGCATAGAAAGAATGTGGACTGTCAGAAAATTATTACCATCATAGTGGCGTTTTTATTTGTCACAATCCGTAGCCGTGTTACTATTTCACCAAATAGGTCTTAACATCTCTTAGTAATAATTGTAGCATCTGATGTAATTTTACCTCCGGATGGCATAGGAATGATCTACATGGAAAAATGTGGTACTTCAAGGCTTGAGGATGCTGGGGACTGTTTTGCTAACACTGAATGGTGGTCCCAGGCAGCTGAAGTGTACTTCAAAGCTAAATGTTATGCAAAGTGTTTCACAAGCTGTACAAAAGGAAAATTATTTAGTGTGGGTTTGGAGTTCCTGCAACAGCTGGAGAAGGAAAATTTGTTTGAGAATTTCAACTTCTCAGAGGTTGCTGCAGTTACAAAAACATATCTAGAAAGCTGCGCCTTGCATTATTTTGAACGTGGAGACATAAAGCAAATGATGCCATTTGTTAAGGCTTTCAACAGTATGGATCATGTCCGTGCTTTCTTAAATTCTAGGAATCTTGTTGATGAACTGCTGAGTATAGAAATAGAGATGGGTAATTTTCTCGAAGCTGCAGCTATAGCAAAGCATAAAGGGGATGTCTTATTAGAGGTTAATATGCTCGAGAAGGCAGAATTGTTTGAGAATGCTACACAGCTCCTCCTCCTCCATGTCACTGCAACTTCCTTTTGGGATTCACATGGTAGAGGATGGCCTCCAAAAGGTTTTGTTGAAAAGGAACAGTTGCTTTTAAAAGCTCAAGATATGGCAAAGCAAGTATCAGAGGGTTTTTTCTGGTTCGCTTGCCTGGAAGCAGATGCATTATCAGATGCACAAAAATCTTTTGCCAGACTAACCTACAACTTGCTTGAGAGTAGAAAACGTGGAAACTTGTTCACTGAACTTATTTCTGCCCGTGCAATTATTGACGTTCATTTTCAGCATGAAAACTCTGGGTTCAATTTTGAATCAGAACCATTTTCTGAGGATGAAGTGCGGTGTTATGATTTGCTTGCCAGAAATCTGATATCACCTGAAACCCTGGTGTGTGTTTGGAACAGCTGGAGATCGGTCATACTTAAAGTTCTAATGAACCTTGGGCAATCAGAGTATCCAAAATCAAATGATGATGCATCGATGTGCCAAGATCTTTGTGAAAAGTATTTTGGCTTGAAAAAAGATGATGTCAATCGATATGTGGTTCTTAATATGGACTCAAGTTGGCTCTCAAACATGGGTAGAAGTTCTCTTAAGCAAGATGGCAATAGATTCTGGCTGGATTCTCTACAGTTCCAGTCATGTGCTCGTGATTTCCTGATAAATGAACTGTCATGTACAGGTTTAAGTGTCTTAGAGAAGTTGCAGTCTTTTGTTGAAACTTCTCAGGAGCCATCATCATCTCCATATGTCCAGTGGAGAACTATCACTAGAATATATGAGATTGCAAAGTTTCTGAAAGAGTCAGAGTTTGCTATGCCAAAATATTCTAATAAGTTAAGAAAGTTATTCATTCTCTGCGGACATCACTTGTTTCAATTGCTGTCCTTGACTTGGGATGAAACAACTAATATTTTTTTGTTCATACTTAACTCACGAACGGCATTCAGTTTGATTACGGATTCACTTGGTTCGTACTTAACTCACAAACAGCCAGTGAACAAGTTGACTCATGGGCATCTTGGAAGAATAACCATGCTTCTACTCTGCACAGCAAGGTTGGACGACATGCTGATTTCTAAACTTATGCAATATATGGACAGGGATTCGGAGTGGGCAAAATTTTTCCAATCTTTGAAGAGATTTCTGGACAGTGGAGTTGGCAGATCCTCATTGATTGTGAATTTTAAGCGGGCTCTTGAATTTACTTTCAATGCAAACTGGAGGATTGAACCGGACTACATGTCCCC
>VSTD030000866.1:0-14413 GCA_008808055.3 Sporobolus alterniflorus
GTGGAAGAAAAATGTATTATAATACGATGAAAATGTATTATAATATTCAAATATATAATACTTTATTAGCATGATCAATCAAGAAAATAAAAATAATAATATTTAAATTTATTTGTATCGGTCGACTTAACACAGTCGATACCAATAATGGATTATTGGTATCAGGTGGTAAGTCCACCATTATTGGTATCGGCTACTGTTTCCAGCCGACACCAATAATAGATCCCAGGTGTTACAATAAATCATTTTTCTAGTAGTGTGAGCAGATTGAATAAATTCAGAATTTCCAGGATGACCTGCAATGTTGCTGCACCATGAATGTCACGGACCCATCTCCACTCTTTCAAGGCCTCAGCAACACATATCTTGTTGGCTATCTTTTTAGAAATCATGGCTACAACTAGAGGAACGATGTCGCTGATTCACTGTCCGGACAACCATCTATTTTTTCAAAATAGGGTATTGGTGCCATCTCCCACCTCCGTGATTACAACCATGGAGAAGAAGGCTTTTAATCCAACACTAACTTGCAGTGGGAAGGCAGCCCAAGACTTGCTCAGTGTTGGGAGTTAAAAGCCGGAGGTTGTTAAGTCCCGAACACGAAGGTGGAGAAAGGCTAGCGAAGGTGTGCACGATGGTGTGAAAGCACGCATGGGAAAAGTAAATGTGAGCAATAACTCCTCCAGGTGTTCCATCAATGAGCACCAGGGGTCTATTTATAGGGGGATCATGGGTCTACTTACAATATCTATAATGCCCTTATCCAATCACTATGCTACAACTCAGTATGGTCACAGAGTCATTACAGGCTTTCATGATTTACAGGTATTTCGGGCCAAACCAATCATCAGCTGACATGTGTCCCCTGCTGGAACACCACACTGTGGACCTTCATCACAGTGCGACCTCCAATGGCGATGGGACCTCAATCACCAATTCATACTGGGCCTCCGGTGATGATGAGACCTCCAACCGCCTCGTTCCAGCTAAGGCTCCGTCGCTAACTCATACTGGGCCTCCGGTTATGATGAGACCTCCGTCCGCCTCGTTCCGGCTGAGTCTCCATCGCCAACTTGTATTGGGCCTCCGGTGACAACGAGACCTCCGGACACCTCATTCTAGCCGGACCTCCGTCATCCTACAGAGACAAGATCAGAATTTGCATGGATTAGGATAAAGAGCGAAGCTCCATGCGCGAGGTGGGGTTTCGTCGGGGAAATCCTGATGGACCTTCGTCCTGCATCCCTAATAGTATCCTCTCACGGGCAAGGTTCAACCCCAATGAGTCAAACCTACCATCGGGTTTCCCCGAAAAGCGTCACTCTCATGCATTGGGGTTGGGGCTTCACGTTTTCCTTATAAAGGTTTTTTAAAATACATTTAAATAAATCGATGAGCTTCGGTAAACAGGTGCTCCCTTGTTTCTTTTTCTTTGAAAAAGCATCACCCTCACCTTCGAGCATGTGGATGTCGAAGCCCGTAGCCCATAGTGGGCCCAAGCGGCCTTTTTGCTACTTTAAATTGTTCACCTCCCGTGCTACGAATCGCGGAGAGCCATTTTTCACTGCTACTATACATAGCAGGGGGAGGGTGACTTGTTTTTTACCTTTGGTTGCAATCCATGCACTTTATTGCGGTGCTACTCTCGTGCTGAGTGTTGTTTCATTCTTGGTCGGAGGTAGCTTCGCTCTTTTTAGACAGATTGTGATGGCTCATGTGAGGAGTATCACTTGTCTGCGCAATGATGCCCCTGTGCAAGAGGGTGAAGGTGCCGTTACCGAGAGGGGTGCCGTTGGCGAAGGCCGCATGAGCGTTGGGTCAGCGGAAAGGACCAAGTCGGTGCGTGTGAGTGACGTGGGTTCTCAGAGCAATGCAGAAGGTGATTCTGGCAGAGGCTCCCGTACTCGCAGTTGCAACTTTGACCCATCGACAGTGACCGTAAGCCGCATTCAGGAGATGATTGATCATGGGTATTTTGCCGAAGGCGGTGCTCGTACACCGGGAGAAGAAACTATTCCTAAGCCCAAAAATGATGAACCTATCATATTCGAGGAGTTTTTTACAGCTGGTTTCAGGATACCTCCACACCCAGTTCTTGCAGATATTCTGCTGAAATTTCAGGTGCAGCTCCATCAGCTTACCAATAATGTGATTGCGCAGCTATCAAAATATTGTTGGGTGGTGGTCATCTTCGGAGGTGTCCCCTCTGCCGATGGCTTCGCTAAGAGGTATGAGCTTCATTACCAACCACAAAAGATGGAGGCTGACGGAGCCGACGTGCAAGCACAGTATGGATGTATCAACTTTCATGTGAAATGTTATGGGGGTCATAGAGCGAAGTTGATGCTCGCTGTCAGGGTAAGAGTGTGTACGTGCTTCACTCGAGAATGACTCCCCCCTAAATTTCTTGACGGAGCCTTCATTTGAGTGCACAGATGATGATTCTGAAGACATTGCTTTCGTCTGTGCCATGGGTCTGATTAGCGGTTGAGACGCGGTTGAAGAATATTTGGCATGTGGAATGTTCATGCTTTCAGCCAATTTCAGCTTCACAGAGATTGCGGATGGGGAGACCCCAATATCAAAGGTGGCTTTACCCCTGCAAGAGTTTCCCCTCGACAAGCTTCAGGGAGAAAGCAATGATCATTTTCTAGCGAGGGTGAACTTGACGCGGAAAATGTGGTGATTAGTTAAGGTCGTGTAGAGCATGATGCCTGCATCAAGGCCCTGCCGAACAGAGGCCAGTTGAACCGAGTTTTTGAGAAAGCTGTTGTAGCCTATGGTCCCCATCCAGTGCCTAGCACCGAGGCCAATACGGAGGCTACAAAAAAGAGGAAAGTTGATGCATGTGTTCGGTCGATGTGGAAACGGGGGAAGGTGGTCGGGAAAAAGAAAGTGGTTGTGGCACCGAAGGGTGCTGCCGCATCGAAGGCTGCTACAGCACCGAGGGGTGCGGCCACTACTATGCCAAAAATTGTTGTTGCACTAAAGGCTGCCACTGTGATAGCTGCGACCCTTACAACACCAAGTACTATCGGTGGTGCTATCACGTCGAAGGCTTCTACTGCAGGGCAAAAGGGAGCCCTGTGGGTGACAAAGGCTGGTGTAGTAAAAATAAAAGCCAGAATGAAAAGGCCTACGAGTGTCGAGCTGTCACTGGTGGAAACTGCTAAGCAGCTGAAAGCTGCTAAAGCTTCATCGTCTGCCCTAGCCTCAACACAAAAAGTTGTAGCTCCTTCGCCGCATGCGCCTAGGTCGGATGATGATAACCGAGTTGAACTTTGTTTGATGCTAGGTGAAGCATCTACCATGTCATCTTCTTCTTCTTCGTCAAGTGACTCATTGGCGTCGGAGTCCACCCAAGCTCCGTGGCCGAATCCGGATGCGGCGATCTGTTCTGCCATGGTCATTGCTAGGTCAGAGTTTTCGATGATCCCAGAAATGCTGGAGTTGGAAACGACCCAGTCCGATATGATGCGTGAGGAGATGGGACCACAAGCTCCGTATAGGGCTAGTGGCTCTACTAGTATGTTCTTGAGCTAACTAAAGTTATAATTATATTCTGTTCTGCTAACTTGGCGTTCTTTATCGCAGGTGATGGTGATGTTACACATCACCTCATTGAGGTACCCAGGGGTTTGCCTCAGCAGAGGTCACTGATGAAGATGATAGACAAATTCTTGACTGCCTTGAACATGTGAATTTCTACTGGCGTTATTTTTAAAGCTTCGTTACTATTATCATAGTTTCTGACTTTCTTTGTTTATGCAGGCTCTTGCTTTGTCAAGGAACAGGGCAGCAAAAAGGGTGATGAAGGTTGCACAACATGCTCATGTGTCAGAGCTAGAACGAGCAAACGCCGAGTTGAGAGAGGAGCTCAAGCAAGCTCAGATAAAAATTGCGGAGGTAGAGAAACACTGAGATTCTTTGTGCTCAGGTTATGAAAAACTAGAGAACGAATGTGAGAGCCTTCATAATGTCGCTGAAACTCTAAAGCAGGAAAAAAAACAAAGCCAAACAGACTTACGAAGCTGAAGTTGCGATGATTCGCACTAAGTTTAAGGATTACTGCATGCATCATCACAAGAGGCTTCACGATCTTCACTTCAACCTAGAAAAAATGATGAATGAGTTTGACACATGATGTCTTCCTTACCTCAGGAAAGGCAGCACCATCGGCGATACTGTTCGATGGTTTGATGAGGAGATCTAGGCGATGTCAGCTACATTCGTGAAGGCAAATAGAAATTTTGCTTGTTATGTTATCATCGGCATTCTCCGGATGCTCTATGATTTTAGTTGCAAGCATCTGTCAGAGCTGCAATCACTTATGTCTTCGTGCGATGCTTCACTCCTAGATGACCTTCCCCCAGAATTGTCGAAACTGATGGGTTGTCTTATCCGGAGGTGGTGGGTTGAGCATGGTCTACCCGAAGCTCAAAATCATCTATGTAGAGAACCAGAGGTGATTATTTCTTCAACGCCTTAATGTTTTTGTATTACATGTTTTGATATTCGTTTGACTTATGTGTTGCTGGACTCCTGCTGCAGACGGAGGGTGGTGGTAACGAGGAATATTTGTCAATGCCTCAGGACGAAGGCCATGATGCGTCGAATATGGGCGAAGGCAATCAAGGCTCCGAGGTGTGAAATGGGGGTGTACTTAGGGTTTATTAGGCGATCAAGTTTTTTAAAATTTAAACAATGTGTTTAATCTACGCAGGCTCCATGCGTCTTTGGACCTACGCAGGCTTTGGATGTTATCATTTTGGGCACCCCTCATGGTGATTTGATCAAAATTTTGTCTAGTTCATACAATTTGTTACTTTTTTCTTCAAAGGCCGGCTCTGGGCACAGCGTGGGTGCAGGAGCTGCACCGAGGGAATTGTCGAGCGTGCGCGTAGGAGATCTTTGGCCTGAGATCACTAGTTCCAGGGGCGTTGCTGATGAAAGTGCCTTTGCCACCGCCCCTCATGGTCATTTAGAGACTTCGACGTCGTGCCCGCTATCGGGCGCTAGAGGGTTGAAAGAAAGAAGAATAAAGGAAAACTCGAAGGATGGGGTCGGAGGCATCGCATTAGAACAGGCTCTGGGGCCATCATCCGCTCCAAAGAAAGGTTGTGGTGGGAGCTAAGCAAAAGGCAAGGCTGCACGAATTTTAACTGATGCCTTCGACGATATTTCACCTCATATTAAAAAGTCGTTTGCTGAAAGGTGGTATTCACCTTCGATCAATATGGGTCGGAGTGAGTGGGAGATTATTCTAGAACAACTTTTAATTATGGGTTTTATTGTAAAAGAGGAAGTTGTAAGTGAAAATGAAGATTAATATATATTTTGTTCAATAGCGTCGTCGTTGAACGATTCTGTTTGGAATGCTATGCTGCCTTTGAGCGATTTGTTTTTTTACATAGCTTTCGAGTGATTTGTTTTGTTACGTCATCTTTGAGTGCATAGTGATGATTACGCGCGGACCCAAGTTCTTGTTTTTTGGGTCCTTGTCTGAATCATAAAACGTGGTGCCTCATTTTTCATCGGAGGTCTTTGAACCCCTTGCATTTTTAGGGGTGTGTTTCATATTCACGAAATGTGATGCCTCTTTTTTCGTTGGAAGTCTTTTAGCCCGTCACGTTTTAGGGGTGTGTTTCTTATTCATGAAACGCGATGCCTCTTTTTTGTCGGAGGTCTTTTAGCCCCTTGCATTTTCAGGGGTGTGTTTCTTAATCGTGAAATGTGATGCCTCTTTTTTGTTGGAGGTCTTTTAGCCCCTTGCATTTTCAAGGGTGTGTTTCTTATTCATGAAATGTGATGCCTCTTTTTTCATCGGAGGTCTTTTAGTCCCTTGTGTTTTTAGGGGTGCATTTCTTATTCGTGAAATACGATGCCTCTTTTTTCATCGGAGGTCCTTTAGCCCCTTGCATTTTCAGCGGTGCGTTTCTTATTCATGAAACGTGATGCCTCTTTTCTCGTCAGAGGTCTTTTTATTTGAGTTCAGCATATCAATTTTGTACGAAGATTGAGCCAATGAGCAAGACATCTGATAGCACGCCTTCACTCATGGCTTTGTTGTTCAGCACAAAAGCACTTGTCGAATATAGAGCTAACCTTGTTAGCGATTTTGACCTTGTTGCCTCATACTTTGGGGAATGAAGCTTTTATTGCTGCTTTTTGGTACATGGGCTCCGCCTCATTAAATACCTCACACCTTTGCAGGTTTCCCCTTTGAGGAAAAGAGTACATGTCTCAGAAAGTAAATATGTGACACTATGCTCTACGTTGAAGGCTCATTTATAACTCACGAGACCTTTGCTTTTTACAAGTTGTTTTAAACGTACAAACGATGAAGGTTGTCTGCATTCCAGGAATGCTCCAACATCTTGCCTTGGGAATCTAAAAGATGATACACCCCCGGTCTCGACTTTTTTGCAACCACGTATGGCCCAACCCATTTTGATTCCAACTTTCTAGAGCTCTCAGTGTGAGGGGTCCGCAAGAGAACTAGATCGCCTACATCAAGCTATCTTCTTTGACCCTTGGATCTCTCCATGTCCTTGTTTCATCTTGATACTTTTGTAAGTTGGCCACTGCCTTGAGCCTATCCGATTTTAATAAGTCTTTATCTTCAGCTTCGGTGGGACCTCCGTTGCTATTCGCAAGCTTCGGTGCTTGATCTCTTCCGGTAATACTGCTTCGACTCTAAACAACAATCGGAATGGTGTGAAGCTTGTTGCCCTAGAGACTGTCGTGTTGTGAGAACATACTGCCTTCGGCATGACTTCGGCCCATTTGCCTTTTTCTCACCTTTGAGAATTTTTTGATTGCTTAAAATATCAAAGCATTGGCCATCTCTACCGCCCCGTTGGATTAAGGGTGGTATACGGATGCAAAGGCGACTTTCATTCTGACATGATGGTAGAAATCCTTGAACATTGCATTGTCAAAATACTTGGCGTTATTGACTGTGATGTGTCGCCGGACGCCATAGCAGTAGATGATATTTTGCCAGAAGAATTTTTGTGACGGGTTTCGCCTCAACCCATTTTGTGAAGTACTCGACTTCGACAATAGCGAAGGTATAGTTGCCCTGTGCTGGGGTTAACTTGCCGACTATGTCAATGCCCCATCACTGGAGAGGCCAAGTCGGAGTGATTAACTTTGAAGGCTACGATTGGGCCTTCGATCGATGCAAAAAAATTTGACAAGCTTTGCATGTTGCTACCAATTTTGTTGCATCATCAATTACTGCATGCCAATAAAAACTGTGCCAACAGACTTTAGCAGCTAGAGCTCTAGCACCTATGTGGCCTCTGCAGACTCCTACGTGAATTTCTGAGAGTAGTTCTTGACCTTTGGCCTTGCTTATACATCAGAGGAGGGGACCAGAGACGGATGTCTTGTATAAATCATTGTCAATTATTTGGTATGCTTTGGCTCTCTGTTGCATTCTGGTATGCTTGGTGTTGTTATCTGGCTCGTAATAATGGTGAAGGTATGCCATTATGGGTGCATGCTAGTCTTCTCCTTCTATGAGATTGATTAGCCTAGGCTCTGGCTCAACTGTTTTGATTGAGGCGTCTGGTACTACTTGGAAGAATACATCAGCGGACAATGGCATGTTGTAAGCTGCAGCCTTCACTAACTCATCGGCTTCAGAATTTTTGCTTCTTTCAATATACTCCACCGTGAAACCCTTGAAATGATTCTCCATCCTCCTAACGAGGACTATATATTTCTCGAGGGTGGGCTCTCTTGCAAAGCACTCCTTCTCTATCTGACTGGAGACAACATTCAAATATGTGCGCAGTATACATGTCTAGACTTCGATGGCTCTTATCTTGTGAAGCCCCAATAGTATGGCTTCGTATTCAGCTATGTTGCTCATGCATTTGTCTCCCTCGTTGGTGAATTGCATCCTTGTTGCGTAGCGCAGCTTGATTCCAGAAGGTGAAATTAACACTACGGCTAAGACGGCTCCGGCCTTACCCAGCTCCATCACAATAAATGAACCATGGTGACTCATGTACGATACCCTCTGTTAGAGAACTAGGCTCCATCCATTCTGCTACAAAATCGGCTAGAATATGAGGTTTTATTACACTTCTTTTCTCGAAATCTACCACATATTCTAAGAGCTCCATCGCTCATTTACTAATTCTACCAGAGCTATCTTTGTTGTCAAAGATATCGTTCAACGGCTGGTTGGTGAGCACTTTTATTGTGTGGACCTTGAAATAGTGGCAAAGTTTCTTGGCACTCATGATGACTGCATAGCAAATCTTCTCCATCTTAGAATAATACTTCTTGGACCATGTCAGGACCTCCGAAATAAAATACAATATGAATTGCTACTTCGCAGTCTTGGTGTCTTTTGTGACTTCCTTCTCAACTACTAAGGCTCTGCTGACAGTTGAATGTGTGGTGGAGACATATAGAATGAGTGGATGTCCTTGTTTTGGACTTGATAGCATTGACAATTGCTGAAGTCAAAGTTTCAAATCTTCGAAGGCTTTTTGCTTCTCTAAGCCCCATTCCACTCTTGCGGAGCCCCTTAATACAGTGAATAAAGGGAGGCTTCGCTCTGCTAGCTTTGCTATAAATCTATTCAGGGCTGCGATACGACCAGTTAATTTTTGGACCTCTTTCCTGGTTTGTGGGCATTGCATCTGAAGGATAGCTGATATCTTGTCTGGATTAGCTTTGATGCCTTTTATAGAAATTAGGCATCCGAGCACTTTGCCTCTTGTTACCCCAAACATGCATTTCTCTAGGTTTAGCTTGAGTCAAGCTTCGTGCATATTGGCGAAGGTTTCTGCTAAGTCGACGATGTAAGTTGTTTTCTTCTTGCTTGCCACGACTATGACATCAGCATATGAAAGCACACGCTCTTCTCTTCCCACATGTAAGTTGGATTAAATCTTTTGTAGCACTTGAACACATCATGATTTGTTCGGCCACATAGTTGACATGGTGGGAAGTTCTTCCTTGGCTTGTTGGAGTAGTCTCCTCTGACGCGACCTCCACCACGGCTAGGGTCGCGACCACCGTGCCCCTGGAGAAGGTGCTTTGCCCTCAGGAGGCATTGTTCACGAAGGACATAGACTGTTCATCCTTCTAAAGTTTCAGGCAGTTCTCAAAGGAGGGAAGCTGAAAATAGAGTTCCCCAAGGGTGACTGGCTCCGATCTGGCTGCAATGGATGACACAAGTGAGTTGTATTCAACATCAAGTCTTGCGAGAATGTAAGAACATGACTCCTCATCATCGAGCTTCTTCCCGGCCGATGTCATCTCATTGGCTAGAGTCTTCATCTTAGCAATGTATTCTGTAGTTGTGGAGGTTCACTTCTGAGAGGTAGCGAGTGCAATGCGGGTATTGATGACCCGGGAATGAGATTGAGATGCAAAAGAGGTCTCACTATGTTTCCATGCATGTTCTGCACTTGGTAATGCCGCGATCTAAACTAGATCATCGCCAGAAACCGAAGTCAGTAAATAGCTTAAGATTTGTTGCTCTTGTGCTTTCCATAGATCAAAAGCGGGGTTTGGCACATCCTTAACGTCTTCCGTCGTGCCTTTCCCGGTTGATGTCTTCTTTACCTTGAGTGTTTCTGCCGGTGCTCTTTGTTGGTTCCGTCAAGAATGCCGGCAAGCTGGATGCCGCACAGGACAGTGTGGATATAGGCCTTCCACAAGGTGTGGTTGCCGTGGGTGAGCTTCTTGAAGACGGGCATTAAATTAATGGTCGTCATGGTGGAGCTAGATGTCGTCATGAGAATCTTAGATCCATTTGGACGAGATGACTCTTGATACCATGTAAGAATTATCAATGGCCAGGCATAACACTCGCACCTTTTTTATATACACACAACCTGACTATAATATGGTAAGACATGTCTGATTGGATTCCAACTCAACTCAGACCTTTCCTAATCAACAAATTATTCACACGTTACGTTAGGACTGTGTTACTTCCAACACGATGGACTGGAGAATCTGCTGTGCCTTACTGTCGCGCGCTCTAAACTCATAGTCTGCGCTTCTGCGCTGAACGTAAACCAGGAGACATCGCGAGGCACAAGCCAACATTTCCCCAAGCCCTCTTCTCCCCGCCTCCGCGCGCGTGCGGTGCCCGCACCAGAGCGAGCTTTCTTGAATGAAATCCGCGCATCTCAGACGAGGTCTCCTGCGCCCTCGACTGACAGGACAGGCATGCCGCCGTGCGGCATTGCTGCGGGCTGCTGCTGGAGTACTCCCGCCCCGTCGCGTCACGCAACAGCCGGGTCGTCCTGGAGCTCCGGCTCTGCTTGCTCGACCCGATGACAGGCGACACAGCCCTCCTCCCGCCGCTCTCCGATCCGGCAGCGACAGGCCCGGGAGCTACGCGTGCGCCCTGCTCACCAGCGACGACGACGACACGCTCAAGCGCCCGCCTTTCTTCTTCTTCTTCTTCTTCTTCCGCGTGCTCGTTGTGTACAACCGCCGCAGCTTCACGGCGTTCCGCGCCTACTCGTTGGACACCGGCCGGAGGCGGCGCGGTCGCACGGCCCCAAGATCCACGAGCCCCGGCTGCGCGGGCTGGGCCAGGGCGTCGTGCTCCGCGGCAGCGTGGCATACTGGCCGCTCCGGCGGTGGGCGCTCGCCGTACGCCGAGCCCAGGGAGGTCGCCCTGCCGCCCGACGGCATCACGGGGGCGGACGACGATGCGCGGCGCTTGCGTCTGATGGGCGTCACGACACAAGATCCTGACGGCAAGAAGAAGCAGCTGTGCTTCATCGAAGCAGGGTTCCGCTCCGACACCGGCCTCCGCAAAGCAGGGCTGCCATTCCGTAGCATCGTCCTGATCACCATAGCCTTGGTCCACCGGAACCTGTACGTACGCCCCATGTGGGAGGTGACCAGGGGTCGTGTGTCTTGGTGCTGGGGCTCAAGGTGCGGTCGCATGACGCTGTCAACCTGCGGTGGTTCTGCGAGAGGACCGGCGTCGTGCTCTTCACCGTCGGAGAAGACAGCACCAGCCCCGGGACGTACGCGATGAACATGAAGACGCAGCAACTGGAGAAGCTGGCCGACGGCGCTGCCTGCGACTCGTGGATCAATGTCGTTGGCTCCGAGATGGATGCCATGGCTTTCCTCGCGTCTGTACCGTGCTACTGATAGATTTTTACAGTAGCGGCACCTTAGCCGTGCCATCCCCTGTTCGACTTCGATTCTGCGGTTCTAGGAGCAAAAGCATCAACACATTTCTATTCTTTATTTGTACTGTAATTCGTATATATGTATGTTCTAAAGTGTTGATTTCAATTTGATTCTTTCATCTGAATTTTCGGTTCAAATGTGTACAAATTGGTTCCGTATGCCTGAGCCGATTCGAAGCTCCCACCAGTTGCAACATAATGGCGGGGGTGCTGTTTAATCAAATGGAATCACCCCCACAAAAACTATGTCAAAAAAAAAACCCTGAGACCAACGCACTCCACGTCTCAAACATGTCTAGATCTAACAGTTATTTGCCTAGGGTTTACCCAACCTATTCTTCAGCTCCTGAACAAAATCTTGCCTTGGAACATCCTCGTCCTGGCTGGCTTTAAGGTCCTTCAATTTCACAATCCCTTTCTCATTCTCAGCGCTACCGACCAGCACCATCCATGGGGTGCCTGATTGCAGCGCATACTTTATGTGGTTCTGCACCCTAGCAGTGAGCTTGAACTCTGCCTTTATGCCAGCACTCCACAGTTCACTCACGAGCTCAGCAGCCAGTGTAAGGTCCTTTCCGAGAACTGATACCAACACCTCTGTCTCCGTGGCCCGAATCATCTGCAATTCAAGACAAGTTTCTATGAATGATACAGCCATGTCCCCGTGAACAAGAAGGTTAAAAAGATGAGTATTGAGATATTACCTCATTTCTTTCTTTCTCCTGTTGTTCCATGATTGCAAAGACTCTTTCAATTCCAAGACTGACACCAACAGCAGGAACTTGCTTCCCACTAAACATGCCAACAAGATTGTCGTACCGACCACCAGCTGCAATGGAGCCAACCTGTTGCAAAATATGTTAGAACCAAAATCAGCAAAGGGTCTTCAGCACTTTGCTGAGTTAGAGATGAAATTGATCCAACAATCCACAATAAGATGCTATGTTTCCAGGTAATAATAAAATGTTTACTTCTGATATACTTAAGTCAAGTCTTTAGTTAAGAAGAACACGCTTTTGGACAACATAATTCATGTATAATCCAACCGCAACACAGCAATTTCCAAGGTTTTGAGAGCCATAGAATGATATGTTTTTGGTAAAATAACACTAACAAATCAACATGTGATTTGAAATGGTAGGCAAGCGTGTCTAACCTGTGCAGTGCCCTTGAACACAGCTTCATATATAACACCAGTGTAGTAATCAAGGCCTCTAGCTAGGCTCAAGTCAAAAACTATCCTGCCTATTGCATTTGCTTTCGCCAGAGCTTGGAATAGTATGCCCAGCTCCTTCAGTGCAATAATGGACCCTTCATTCTCCATAAACTTGCTACCCTCCTTTCTCAACTCCTCCAAAACTTCCAATGGGTGTCCTCTAGTCTTCACTAAATTGCCAATGGCATCAGCAGTTTCATTTGATATACCTTTCTCATCCACCTAATTCAACATAGTCAACCCTTAGACCAGTTAAAATATATCCACATGATCAAATCAAAAACTAAGATTCCCTTGGCTAAAACCAAAAATATTTATGTCAGATGCTTACCAGTTCCTTTTTCACTTGCTCGAATGTTTGCTTATCTAGCTTGTCAATACTTGAGCAAACTGTTCAGAACTTTTCATGAGGTACACCGCAAATCTCCAACATTCCATCGAGCAGCTTTCTGTGATTTAGTTTTATCTCATATGTGCCTATATCCAGCTGATCGAGCAATTCAGTCAAAACTTTGACAACCTCAAAATCTGGTTCCATCAGTTCATATACACCAGCGATATCAAAGTCACACTGGTAGAACTCTCGATATCTTCCTTTTGATGGATTATCTCTCCTATATACCTTTGCTATCTGGTATCTCTTCAATGCACTTATGTTATTCATAGCAACATAGCGAGCAAATGGAACAGTCAGGTCATACCGCAAAGAGCAAAGTTCACCGCCCTGCACGACATCAAGCTATGATTATGAAGACACAATCTAAGGAAAACACTGCCACAAAAGAATGAGTGAGAAGTTGGATATCCCGTATGACACCATGTAATCATCCATTCATATAGACAATGCATACAAAGAACCATGGCATAAAATTTTTCAAACAGAAGTGAGGATCTTTTAGTAAATAACACCCATATGACCATACTAAGGTGAACAAAAACAATGGAACAATACCTGATCAGCAAGGTCATATATCAACTTTGAGTCTTCTCCATATTTGCCCATAAGGGTTTCTCTCAGCTCAAATACAGGTGTGTCAAGTGCAGTGGCACCATGCATCTTGAATACACCAGTTATAATTGAAAATGCACGCTCCCTTATTGCCATTTGCTCTTTCCCAAAGTCGCGTGTACCCTAACAGGAGTAAGCACAAATCTTTAGACAGAGAATGAACAGAATTACTAGCAGAACTACCGTACAGATAAAACAACACTTCTGTAAAAAAAGACGATCCTCACCTTAGGAATTTTTGGTAATCTCCTCACTTCATTGCTCTCAACAATCTCCTTCACTTTTTTCACAAGGGACCCCAACTTGGGACACTTGGGATCAAACAACAATGTAAGAGCAAGTCCCCACTTTGAAATCAGATCATAATTCATGCAAGGGACATCACCTCCATTGTTTACATGATCCCTAAGGAGCGTCAGTACAGCAGAGGTACCCTTTCCTAAAGTTTTCTTCTTCTTGCTCTTTTTGTCACCTTTTGCTTTCTCTCCACCAGCTTGTGGCTTCTCAGTTGATCTATCGGCTTCCTTCTCGACACCAGCTTGAGGCTTCTCGATTGAACTGTCTGCCTCGATTGCTGCCATGGCCACAGCTGCCTCCCAAGCAAGAAAGTCCCTGAGCTTGAGCAATTGATTGTACACCCCTTTCAAAAGTGACACAGCATCTGAATCAACCATAATCTTATCGAGCATTCCCTTCAAATCGGCAACACCAGCAGTAAGCTTGTCCCTGACCTCAGCATCATCAATGCTCTTTTCTGCCAACAGTTTTATCCGTGCAACACTTAGCTTGCACATCGCCTGCGTTGCTCTAGCGAGTTGTGTGGCCAGGACCACCAATGCCTCCTCCTTCCCCTCACCGGTTTCAGCCGCATCCCTCTTCCCCAACTTCACAGGAGCGTTGAGCTCAATCCGCACCCTCCCGTGCAGCGCGCGCACCGCCTCGCGGAAGATCCCGTTCACGGCGGGGACCTTCGCGAACGAGGAGGATGAGGCGCCA
>VSTD030000867.1:0-14413 GCA_008808055.3 Sporobolus alterniflorus
TGCAAGAGGGGGAGGATGATGAGGAAATCAATACTTCGGCTACAATCATTCCTTCCATTGAGATACTTGGCCCTATCACATGATCACGAGCACGATAATTAAATCATCAGGTAAACTTGTTCTTATGCTCCTCCGCCTACAATATTGAGAGCCGATTACTACCTAATGATTTAATTGTTCTTAGGAATCATGGAGAGGCCCATGGAGGACAAATGGAGCATCAATAAGGTGCTGGAGAGTCAAGGAGACGTGCACGAGAAGGTGGCAAACCAATCCAACTCAAAATTGCCGAGTTCGAGTCCAACTCGGAGTCCTGGACCACATCGTATTCAAATTGACGTCTATATTGCATAGGACCTCCATTTTGGACGTTATACATATGTACGGAAAGCCAAGGAGATAAACTTTTTAATGGCACCAGTCTCATGTACAACTAAAATCAGAGTCGTTCGTAATCATTAAAACAGTACCAATTTCCAGAATTGTTTTGGGTGTTGTGCTACCATTTTGGCCCGATGGGCCGTGTATCTAGTTGAAGTCCATTAGGGACACGTCCTAGGGTTCAACCATGACCCTAGACCCTTTACATTCAGTAGCCACTGTCATTTTACGTGGGGTTTGCTTAGATTAATCTGTCAAGAACAGTTTCGCCGATATCCAGTTTGTAAGACCCCAACTTTTGTGAGTTAATCATTCATCTGCAATTTGAGATTGTTCTTTTCTGTTCTTGCTTGTTTTCTCGATTCGCTTGCAGGGACATAGACTTCTTGGTGAGGCCAATTCATGTGCGCACAGGTTGGTAACCAACAGAGCCGTGTAGTGACTGCACGGGTTTGAACCGATGCTGTTTGGAGCCTTTATCATCAATATCGAGATCTCGACCAATCGACTTACCCTGTACCTCTCAGAGGATTGGGACTCATCCTACTATCAAATTTAATAACAAATGAGTAATGTAATTTGTGCAGTCTGCATGCCTCTCCTCATATGGTCCGTGTCCCAACGCACTCGGTGATCCCTCGACCCCACACCAGTATCCAACATGAGTCAAACTTTCATGTTACTGGTTTCTCATACGGCTCCAACACCCATGATGTCGTGAGGAGGGTCTCCCACAGCTGGGTAGCCTCCGACGTGGCCACCACCGTCGCCTCCAGCTGGATACTGGCCGCCACCGCCTCTAGCCGGCCATTCAGGCCAGAGTTCCATCACTCCTCCACCACCTTTTGGTCAGGGATACTGGTTGCTGCCGCTAAGACTTTGAGCAGCAGCTAGCAGGATAGCAAGGCAAGTGACCCATGACCATATTGATCCTATGTTCTCTCTTTCTCTCTAGTTCATACATTGGCATGCATGCTTTAATATTGTTACCTAAGCCTCGTACCTTTAGGATTTGGGTTTCATACATGGTTAGTTATGCTTAGCCCTGTAATCATGAGTATTGTGCAAGTCTTCCATCCTTTGTGATGTTGAGTTGGCTTGTGTCTTTGTGAGAGTGATGTGGTCTTCCATCCGTTGGGATGCAAGGTGACCGTGTGAGGATCGATGATGTGGTTTGAGCAATGGTTGGAATGGTGGAGATGGTTAATACCGTCATGGCATGTGGTGCGAGAATCTGCTAATGACCGAATCTTAGGAGTAGACCCCCCAGGACAATATGTGCCATCACATGTCCGGTATGGAATGACATGCTTACTAATTAGGAATGCTATATGTTGTGTGTTTTGCTCGGTTGAGTGAGGATTGCCATCATTCTTTGTATCATACTTTGTGACATACTTTGTGATCTGCCTGAACCACATGGTGCAAGAGGGGACCTTTGCTGGGGAATCCTTAGCACTACAAGTAGGGCCCTTTGCTGGGGAATCTATAGCAAAGCATGACGTACTCCTCTAGTAGACCTTTGTAATGACATGTAGTGATCTCTAGGCAATACATCAAAGGTAGTGTAAGAATGGCAAAAAAGAGGTTTCTATAGTCGCTTAGCTAGCGATGAAATCACTACTCATGGATACAGGGCGCTACCTTTGTAAAGTGTACAACTATCATGATATGCAAGCTTGTAGTTATAAGCAGTCTGAGATCCTCTTTCGATTAGGTGGTATGGATGGGAATGGTGTAGTCTTTGTGGAAACTTTGTGATCCCTCTGTGCCCTTTGTGCCTTTGTCATCATACTTTGTGATATACTTTAATTAAACTAATTTGGGTAGTTTAGCCTACAACTTTAATTTAGAATGTATGTGCTAATAAATCATGAGTCATGTATAGGTGCATTTCAGCTTACAGCCTTATTACCTTATTTACCTTATTATTACCCTTTGCATATCATTTTATTGCTGCACTTGCTGAGTACTAACCATAAGTGTACTCAACCTTGCTATTTTCCCCTGCTATACAAACCTGCTGCTTAGAAGGTGAAGATGGACTGGAATTCTTCGACGAGTAGTTCTAGGCTATGTGATGCCCCGATTGCTGTTCTTGTGGTGTTATAGAGTCTCTCATTGTTCTACTTCACAAGAGAGTTGCTTAGGCTTTAGAGACATTATTTATGTAATAAATATACTTTATTCATGACATTTAACTATCTATGAACACTTTATGTCCATGTGTGTGGAATAAATGATCCTGGGCACACATGCGATGAGTACTTGATTTTGCTTGTAAAATTAGATATTACACTAAACCTTCGTGTTGGTGAAATGGCAGAAGAAAAGATGATTTATTTGTTGGCTTCTAGTCCACACAGTTTGGTTAAATAATGACACATGTATGACATAAATGAGTGCACATTCTATACTAAGTCACATGACAGTAGGCTACATACCAAAATAGCGGTGTTAGAGTAGATGCAGAAGATATAACGGGTCAAAAAACTTATTATGGATACATTGAAGAAATATGGGAAGTGTTTTATGGAATGTCTTCACAAATCCCTATATTTAATTGTGAATGGTTGAAGCACCCACAAGATGTTAAGATGGATGATTATGGGTTCACAATCATCAACCTGAGAAATGTGGGTCATAAAGATGAACATTGGGTTCTCACTGTAAGTATTGCACAAGTATTTTACATACTTGCTATCAAAGATGAGAAGAAACACATCATTGTTTCTGAAAAACAACAAGTTCTCGGAGTCGACAATGTGGAGGGTGAGGAAGAATACAACCATTGTGATGAGGTGTCTTTCTTTGTAGATACAAAAAGGATAAATAACATTAAAAAAAGATATCTTATAGCAATGTGATTCCTTATGCATGCACTGATGGTGAAGAAAAAATCGTTCATGTATAGTGGTATTCATATATTCTATATATTACTTTAGTGTAATGTGAATATTATGTCATTAAATCACTATCTTATATGTGTTGCAGAAACAATCAATGTATCACTATGCGCTCTTTCATATAATGTAGAATGTATTTTTTAAACCCCAAAACAATTAAATATAATGAAACATAACAAAATATAATGACATTTTTCTATTCATATTGAAATATAAAAAATTACATAATAATTTAAGTGGAAAATAATTATAATAATTTAAGTGATAATATATATTATTTACTACATTTACAGTGAGTTGTTACTGTTCAGAATGAAATATAAATATTTTTTGGTTTTAATTATATTTAGAAATAATTTAAGTGGTGAAAATACCTTTTTAGTTTTAATAACATTAGAAATAATTTTTACTTGATAAAACCTGATAACAATGAAAACCATAGTTGCAAAGAGCGGATGACGTCATCCATGCTAGAGTTGTACCAATAGCAACAGGCCAAAATGATGTTATCTGGACCCATTGATACTGTGTCGTTATTAGTCTCACCTCAGTCACTAGAATTGGGATGAACCATGTTAAAAAAATTCTTACAATCCCTAGCTAGCAGTAGTCAACCTTGGATAATGTAGAAAATCACATTCTTTGAGCTCGTTGTCGGGCATCGATGTCAGGTTCAACAGAGTTGATTTTCACCTTCTCCAAAGACAATACTTTTTGGTTTTAATAAGATTTATAAACAATTTAAGTGAAAAATGTATTATTGGTTTTAATAACATTTATAGATTATTTTTACTCGGTAAAACCCCAAGAGAATGAAAATCACAATAGCAATGGACTGATGATGTTATCAGCCCATTGCTACTGTGGTACTTCTAGCAACGAGCCTGAGTCATGTCACCCTCCCCTGTTGCTATAGTGGTCTCCCTTATATGAACCGTTCTGCGCCCGTTTGGAACCCAAATCCTAGAAGGTTTTCACTCACCACCGCAAGGCTACAAGATTCCCCACCGAGACCTCGTATCCTGCATCATTGTTCAAACTCGTATGAGCCCAAGCCATCGTCGACCTCACCAGAGCACATGTTGTCATCGAGACCTCCTCGGAGCCCCCCGTATGCTTCGTCATCATCCTAGACCCAAATCTGGTGATGACCACCATCGAGCCCCCCCCCACACGCCGTTGTCCTCGAGCCCACACCACCCTCGAGCTCATGACTCTATCATCCTCCTCGAGCCAGTGATGCCGTTGACCTCATGTCATCGCTAAGCCCGCGATGTTATCGTCCTCCCCAAGCCCGTGATGCTGTCGACCCCATAGGTATGCATCATTTCCTCCCTGATCCCACAATGTCGATGATTGCAATGTTGATGTATGCATCTTTATAATGTTGATGTGGCAATGTGTTGGCTCTTGTTCTGCTTGGGGCTATGATGAATCTTCTCTTTGGTGTTGTGGCCAATCTACTCTGCTACGGCAGAGTGTGAAAGAATTGTGAATAGATAGCCATCCGGAACTTTCTATAGAAACTTCAGCAGTTGAATGTTTTACTGAAATTTGTGATATTAGTCTGAATTCATGTAGCACCCTATTTTTGGCAAAAAGAATAAAAGCTTTAGGAACTATTTATTTTAATAAATAAATATGTTTGTTGCATTTCATGCTGCTGCATATTTTCTTATGTGATGATCTATTTTTTTATTTTGTGAGTAGGAGCTGTTCGAAGTTCGAATTTAATTTGAATTAAAAGAAATTTGCAAACTATAAAATGATTTGGAAATTAGAAAGGTTTTTTCTTTCTCTATTTGGCCTTGGGCCTGAATTTGGTGCTAATCTCAAAGCCAGACCGGAAGCACCCCTCACCGCGCAGCCCAACAGCCATCGCCGCCGGTCCAGTCCGACCGTTGGGCACGCGCTCATGCAGCGTAGGGAATCCAACCCGCTATCACCCGATCTGACCCGTTAGGAGGTTTACCCGACCTACAACATGAGTTCATGCTCATTATCAAGTTCGGTTGAAACCGAGTTATGCCCTTTGTGAATCCTCCTTATCCACTATGATTTGAAGCCGATTTGGAGATAGGTTAGTTAGGATATCGAGTCCTCTACGCATGGGTATCAAAACCCCTATAAATAGCACCCCTTTTTTTGTTTGGATTTTTGCCCGCAAACCGCAGAGGCCGCCAAACCCTAGTAGCCCTTGTGCATGAGATTTCACCGCTGCTCAAGCCAAATCATCGATGTGTGAAGCAAGAGGAGGTTCTGAGGTACCCTCCCATCATGTTGGTCAAGCCAGAGGAGCACTAGAGAGCCGCCTCGTGAACGCCGAGTTCCAGCCAAAGGTCGTTGCAGTCACCCGCCCTCTACGCAGTCCGACTCTGCTCGAAGGTGAGGGAAACGAGCTCCTTGCATCACCCTGATACCGTAGGTGAAACCCCTATCAAAAATCGAGGCCCAGAGTGCCGATCACGGCCTACTCCGTGAGCCGCCGCCGTGGGCCGGGCGCACTGCCGGCCGGAGCGCCACCCGTCCACGACGAGATGCCAGGGTCATCCATCCGATAGCTAATGACTGAGATTAGGTCAAGGCGTACCCCTTTGTTTCATAAAATCCTAGCCATCGATCCAAGGTTCAATGACCCACATTTAATCAGCATCGTGCACTCATGAACCGGCTGCATGGACCCGGTCCACCGCCTCTATAGACCTATTCCTATGAAGTTTCTATAGAAAAATAATTCATTATATCCAGAAAATCATTGGTGTCCTAGATTTTTGAAAAAAACACCCTTGAACTTTTCTGAAATTATGTTTGAGTCCCACTAATTTTACATTGAGGTCCCTGTATAAGATTTATAATTACAATTAGGCCCATGAATTAATTAATCTTATTTATTCTAATTATCTTTTTAATATATTAACTTTAAACCTTCATAACCTTCAAACCGTAGCTCCGATTTTGGTGATTCTGGCGCTCTGCGTTCGTAGTGACAAGTAACATTTTTTGGTACTGTCTGATTAGTTAATAGGTACCATTTGGTATACTTTTATTTATTTGTTTGCATTGCTTGTTTCCGGTCATTATCTTTAGGCGTCGATGGTTTCGAGAATTTACAGGAGCTTGACGTTCAAGACTTTGAGCAGCAAGCAGTAGAGCAAGGCAAGTGACCCTTGACCATATTGATCCTATGTGCTTTCTCTCTTTAGTATATACACTAGTCTACATGCATTTAATTGGATTACCTAAGCCTTATACCTTTAGGATTTGGGTTTACACTTGGTTAGTTATGCTTAGCCATGCAGTCTTGAGTGTTATGCAAACCTTACATCTTTCATGATGTTGACTATTGGCTTGTGGTTTGTTGAGAGTTGTGGTCTTCCATCCGTCGAAATGTGAGGTGACCATGTGAGGATCGATGTTGTGGTTTGAGCAGAGGTTGAAATGGTGGAGATGGTTAAGTCCGTTCGAGTTTGTGGTTGCTTGAATCTGCTAAGGGCCGAATCTTAGGAGTAGACACTCCAGGACAACATGTGCCACCACGTGTCTTGTATGGAACGACTTGCTTACTAATTAGGATTGCTATAGGTTGTGAGTCCTACTCGGTGGAGTGGGGGAAAACGCCGAACGTGATCTGATCCACAAGGTGCAAGAGGGGCCCGAGGTCACGGGAAACCATAGCAAAGCATAACGAACTCCTGTAGTAAACCTTTGTAACACCGTATAGTGATCACTGGGCCATACACCATGTGAAGTGTAAGAATGGCATAAAGGACGTTTCTCGAGTTGCTTAGGTAACGATCAAATCACTAGTCGTGGGTACAGGGCGCTACCTTTGCATAGTGTACAACTATGATGATAGCCAAGCTTGCGATTACAAGTGGTCTGAGATCCTCTCAGATTAGATGGTTTGGATGTGGAATGGTTGGAATGGTTTTGGTGTAGATCTTATGGATTGGTGTGATCCATAGTGACCCCATTTTGGATCATACTTTTGGGATTAATACAACATAATTTGGGTAGTCTTAGCCTACAACTTTAACTTAGTAAATAGAATGCTAATAATTTGTGAGTTAAGTTTAGCTGCATTTCTGCTTACAACCTTATTACAGCTTTACCTTATTATTATACCTTGTATAACATTTTTTTTCTACACTTGCTGAGTGCTAACCATACGTGTACTCAACATTCCTATTTTCCCCTGCCACTGAAACCTGTTGCTCAGAAGATGGTGATGGAGAATTCTTCGATGAGGAGTTTTAGGCTTGCGTGGCCCGATTGTTTTCCTGTGGATTATGGAGCCTTCCGGTGATTTGCTTTCGCGAGAGTCATCATAGTCTTTAATGGACAATATTTAAGTAATAAGTTATACTTTATTCATGACATTTGATTATCCGTGAGCACTTTTGGTCCGTGTTTGGAATAAATGATCCTGGGAACACATGCGATGAGTCCTTGATTTTGACATAAAAATCAGGTATGACAATTCATCACATGGGTTTGGCTTGCTGGCACTCAACCATATTTATTTCTATTTAATCAACATGGTTATTGCATCTTTTTCTATATCATTTTGGGTCGACAAATCCTATATTTGATATGCTACATTGTCACATAACCACATTGCTTTTGTTCTGCTACATTGTTTTGTATTTTGTGAAGCCATCTACATATAGGTTGCAGCCACACTATTCTTATCTGGATAAGGTTGCCTTATGCACATTATACTTATCTGTATGAATGCATATTTTTAGAATAAGATGAGTGATCTAGTCGTGCGCAATGATGAAAGTGGGCTAGGTGAGACGAGTGTGGCAACATGGACCAACATCGTACTATTAAGATTTTAGCCTCAAACGACATGAAACAAATAGCACATTCATGTAACCTCGAGTCTAAGTCAATCTAGATGAAGTTTTCTTCTTCGCCGTCTTGGTCATCCTTCTCCGCATGGGGGTCTTTTTTGATGATAGAGACAACAACATAACACTTTCTTTCTTCACTGTCTGTGTTTTTGATTGAGTCCCAGATGACAAATTAAGGCCACTTGAAAGCGATTTGTTTCATGTTATTCAAGGCTAAAATCTTTATAGTGTGATGATATTGGATACGTGTCATCATCTACGTCAAGGAACTTAGAGAGTTGGAAGACCGTTAATTTGGCAACCCGAACTGCGAGCAATTTTTTCTTTCTATTTTTTTTAACAAAATTTGACACGGATCCAGTTTTCTATAAGCCGATTGCAGAACCTCGGAGTCCAATGGCTCAGTATAAGTCTTCCAACGAGGGAAGCGGGAATGAAGGAAGTCCAGACTCATATGAATCTCCTTCCCCTCCAGAACCTCCGTGTGCTAAAAGGCAGCGATCATCTGGCCCACAAGACCCGGATTACATACAGGAACAAGCAGTATTGTTGGGGGCTAAAATCTTTATAGTGTGATGATATTGGATACGTGTATGATAGAAAAGTCCTTTCCTTAGTCTTATTTTTATGGTTATTTACAGCGAGGAAGCACATTTGCGAGCCACCGTGACGGAATGCTGTGCCTGCAGAGTCTCATAGCAATGGTCAACGTACTGGCTATTTCTCAAGAACTCTGCGGACAATGCTCTTGTCACTGGGTTATGGCGAGCCCCCGCTCTTCGTTGAAACCCAGAGGCTACTTCGAGGAAACACTTACTTGTGGCACGTATGGGTGGTCTTATATGAGAAGTCTATGACTGATCGTATCCGTCGTATCCTCCTGGTGATTGAGACTTCTGCATCGAGGTGGACGTTCGAGGGAGGTATGCAAGATGCTGCATGAGAATCTTTGGTCGTCCTGCAACATCGGGAGGATGATCAAATGGAGCATTCACAGTACTACCACTTCTCGAGTTGTGCCTAAGAAGGAGCTGAAGCTGTGGTGTTGCCCACAGGAGATCACGATCACATTGGATGCTTTGTTGAGCAAGTGAAGCTGACCCATGCATTGATCCGAGATCTTGATGAGGCCGTGAAGGAGATCAAGCTGCTAGGCAAGCACGGAGAGGAAGCCAGCCAAAAGATCACTTAGCTGGAGGCCATATGCAAGAAGCACACAGAAGATGCCTAGAAGCTTAAGGAGGAGAAGGCCACCCTGGAAGGAATGGTCAAGTCTCACGATGAGCTCATCATGGAGTTCACTGATGAGTTTGGATAGAACTGCATGGATGAGGGTGCTGATGATGAGGACGACGACAGAGGAGACGCTGCCGCACCCCATGTTGCTGTGCCACCCCCTGCTCCTGTGCCACCTGTTGCCACCCGTGAGGTGATCGTCATCGAAGAGGAGGACCCCATGGAGATGGTTCCTGAGCAGGAGGCTCCTGAGGCGCATGAGGTTATCATAGAAGATGCAGAGCCTGAGCCGCTGTAGCCCCACTTCTACAACCTGCTCATGAGGGATTACGAGGAGAGCCCCTCAAGGATCATGGATGATCCGCATGAGTTAGGCGACCCAGCCAAGGCTGACTACGATGTGGATGAGTGGTACCCCGAGGATGGAAGTATTGATCGGAATTGAGTCATTAAGTCTAAGTTTTAAAGTTTAGGATTTAAGAATAAGTCTTAGGAATCATTTAGTTAATCATGTTGTAATTTGGATATTCATTTGTGAGGATTCATTTGCTTTGTTCATGATGCTTATGATTGATTTGGATCTTTGTTTGATTGTCGGTGTGTTGTGAGGCCTGTCTCACAACTACGCCTTAATCAACTATTTTTATAAATAAAGTTTAGCTCAAATTCTTTAGTTATCTTCTATCTTGTGGATTTTCCACTATTTCTTTACCTCAACTTTCATTCTTTTTGGTATTCTTTATCTCATCAACACTCATACTTCAAATGGCCAACAGAAGGAACCACAATGCTCACAATGCCGAGAACAACAATGGGGAGAACAACCAGGATGCCAACCTGCCGCCACCCCCTCCGCATACTCTTAAGCAAGTGCTGCCTATGCAATCACAAATGCTTTAGACCATGTAGCAGACCATGGGCAACATGCAAGCTGCTCAGCCCCAGGTGCCACCACTGGTGGCGAGGGATAGGCTTAGAGATTTTCAGCGTACTAAGTCGTCGACCTTTTCTCATGCTATGGAGCCAATGGATGCTGATAATTGGCTCAAGTCTGTGGAGAAGAAGTTGCAAGTGGTGCAGTGCAACAACTATGAGAAGGTGCTGCTAGCCTATCACCAACTCTCTGGTCCTGCAACCGATTGGTGGGATGCTTATGTGGAAGGCCATGAGGTTCCTGGGAGCATCAATTGGCCGGAGTTTAGAGCTAATTTCCACACACATCATGTTCCCCAAGGAGTGATCAAGCTGAAGAAGAGGGAGTTCTAGGATATGAAACAAGGATCCATGTCTGTGAATGAGTATGTCACAAAGTTCACACAATTGTCTCACTATGCTCCTCGTGAAGTTGACAATGATGAAAAGAAGCAGGAGTGTTTCTTGAATGATGGACTGGCCTATGCTTTGGAGGCCCTGAATTTTGAGAATTTCCAAGGGATGGTGAACAAGGTTCTGGTGCTAGAGAACTGCAGAGGTGTGATGGAGTACAAGCGTAAGCTGGTACATCAACATCAGTCGGACAATAGCTCCAGACTTTGTGTTGCAACATCTTCAACTAGACATGTGTTCCGTCCTGCTCAGCCATAGTTTCAGTCGAGATCGTAGTTAGCTGGACAAGGATTCACTACCCTGAAGTGTCAAGTGATTCAGTGCCCCAACAATTTCTAGACCCCTGCTACGAGAAATCAGAATGTTCAAAGGACCCAAGTTGCTCTGGACTCATTGTAGGCTGAAAGGAGGTGTTTCGCTTGTGGAGAGAAGGGTCATTTTGCAAACCAATGCACCAACTTGCGCCCTCGCGTCAATCCACCGACTGCAACTACACCTGCCCCAACTCGTGGAGCCAACTCTATTCCTGTTGCCACCAAGCAGAACTATGCTTGTGGAATAGTCAACCATGTTGCCGTGGAGGAGGCCCAGGAAGCTCCAGATGTTATCCTTGGTATATTTTTCATCAATAACACTACTGCAGTTGTGCTATTTGATTCTGGAGTATCACATTCTTTTATATCTGCTCTATATATTGAGAAACATAATCTACCCATAGCCCTACTAAAGTGCCAATAATAGTTAGTTCTCCGGGAGGAGATATGCCCGCAAGGCAGCTATGCCCGAAGGTGAATCTTAAAATAGGGGGGGGGTAGACTTTGTCACCAACCTCATTGTCTTGGAATCAAAGGACATTGATGTCATTCTTGGAATGGATTGGTTGAGTAAGCACAAGGTACTTATAAACTGCGCCAAGAAGTCTGTCAAGTTGACTACTCCGGATGGGAAGGAATTGAAATTTGTTGCAGAGTCGGTAGTCATTGCTAAGGGAGCTGCCAACCATGTGAAGTTAAACCAATTGGATGCTAGTCAAGGACCCATGGTACCAGTGGTTAAAAAGTTTCCTGATGTCTTCCCTGAGGAACTGCCAAGTATGCCACCTCATCGGGACATCGAGTTTGTGATTGATTTGATGCCTGGTACTGCGCCTATATATAAGAGTCCCTATAGGATGGCTACTCCACAGTTAGCCGAGCTTAAGGAGCACATTAAGGAGTTGCTAGAGAAATGTTACGTTCACCCTAGCTCATCCCCATGGGGAGCCCTTGTGATTTTAGTCCCGAAGAAGCATGGTACTCAAAGGTTGTGCGTGGATTATTGTGCCCTAAATGAGGTTAGCATCAAGAACAAGTATCTGTTGCCTAGGATTGATGATCTATTCAATCTACTTCAAGGTGCGTGTGTGTTCTCTAAGATCAATCTTCGATCGGGATATCATCAGTTGAAGATCCGAGAGTGCGACATACCGAAGACTGTATTCATTTTGAGGTATGGTTTGTATGAGTATACAGTGATGTCTTTTGGATTGACTAATGCACCGGCCTACTTTATGTATATGATGAACAAGGTTTTCATGGAGTATCTGGACAAGTTTGTCGTGGTGTTCATCGACGATATATTGGTCTACTCAAGAAGTGAAGAAGAGCACGAAGAACATCTCCATTTTGTTTTGCAGAAGCTTTGAGATCATAGGTTGTATGCCAAGTTGATCAAGAGTGAGTTTTGGTTGAAGCAAGTTGCCTTCTTAGGTCATATCATCTTGAAGGGAGGAATCTCTATGGATCCAACTAAGATTCAAGATGTGCTGAGTTGGAATGCGCATACAAATGTCAGCAATATTCAAAGTTTTCTTGTATTGCCTGATTATTATCGAAGGTTTATTGAAGGATTCTTGAAGATAACCAGGCCCATGACCGAATTGCTTGAGAAGGACAAGTTCAAGTGGACGCTAGCCTGCGAAGCTAGTTTCCAGGAGTTGACGAAGCGACTAACGACCGCTCCGGTGTTAGTGATTCCCAATATGGAGAAGTCGTTCTCTATCGTCTGTGATGCGTCAGGACAAGGTCTAGGATGTGTGCTCATGCAAGATGGTCATGTGGTAGCATATGCTTTATGACAATTGAGGAAGTATGAAGTGAACTATCCGACTCATGATTTGGAGTTAGCCGCTGTAGTTCACACTCTTAAGATTTAGAGGCACTACCTTATGGGAAAGAGATCTGAGCTATATACAGATCATTAGAGTTTGAAGTATATTTTCACGTAGCCAGACCTGAACCTTAGGCAAAAGAGATGGTTGGAGCTTATCAAGGATTATGATCTTGTAATCAACTATCATCCTGGAAAAGCCAATGTGGTAGCCGGCACTTTGTGCCGAATGTCCCATGCAAATCTTTTGGCAGTGAAGAGTATACCATCTGAGTTATGTGATGAGTTTGCTAACTTGAATATCATAGCTAATATGGAAGTTGTGGAGATGGAAGTAGGTTCTAGTCTCCTCCAGGAGATTCAAAAGGGTCAACTAGAAGATGAGAAGATCCAGGAGATTAAGTGTAACATCAAGGAAGAGAAGTTGCCTGGATTTATGGAAGATTATCAAGGTGTATTGTGGTATAAAAGAAGGATCTGTGTGCCTAATGTCAAGGAGTTGAAGAATAAGATACTTTGTGAGGCTCATGAATCCGCGTATTCCATTCATCCAAGAGTGAATAAGATGTACCATGACCTCAAGGCCGCTTATTGGTGGTATGGTATGAAGAGAGATGTTGCCGAGTATATTGCTCTTTGCGACACTTGTGAGTGAGTCAAAGCTGAGCATCAATGACCTCCTGGATTATTATAGCCATTGCAAGTGCCTTAGTGGAAGTGGGAAGAGATTGCTATGGATTTTATCGTGGGATTGTCGAGAACTCAGTCGGGCTATGATTCCATTTGTGGATTGACTGACCAAGGTAGCTCACTTTATACCTATCAAGACCACCTACTTTGGACCATAACTAGCAGAGTTGTATATGTCAAGGATCGTTTGCCTGCATGGAGTGTCGAAGAAGATTGTGTTTGATAGATGAACCCAATTTACTTTGATGTTCTGGGAGAGGTTGCATAAAACCTTGGATACCTAATTGCACTTCAGTTCTGCTTATTATCCTTAGACCGATGGCCAGACAGAGAGTGTAAATCAGATTCTTGAAGATATGCTGTGAGCTTGTGCCTTGCAATACAGAAGGAGTTGGGATCAAAGTCTGTCATTTCTGAGTTCACCTACAACAATAGCTATCAAGAGAGTTTGAAGATGGCGCCGTTTGAGATGCTATATGGTCGTAGGTGCCAAATTCTGTTGTTTTGGAGTGAGACTGGAGAACAGAAGGTTTTTGGACCTGACATTGCAAGAAGCCGAGAAGCAAGTTCGCATGGTGAGAGAGAACCTATGGATTGTGCAATCAAGGCAGAAAAGCTATGTAGGTCATAGGAGAAGAGAGTTGAGTTTTGAAGTTGGAGATTTTGTATATCTCAAGGTGTCACCTATGAGAGGTTTATGCCATTTCAAAGTATGAGGCAAACTCGCACCTAGGTTCATTGGACCGTTCAAGATTACAGAGAAGAGAGGTGAAGTAGCCTATCAATTAAAATTGCTGCCGCATTTATCAGATGTGCACAACGTGTTCCATTTCTCTCAACTTAAGAAATGCTTGCGTGTGCTTGAAG
>VSTD030000868.1:0-14397 GCA_008808055.3 Sporobolus alterniflorus
GGCAGCTTGAATCGGCCAAAACAAAGACACTAGCAGAGACCGAAGCCCACAGACGAGCACACAATAGCAAAAATTCTAGGCTTCACCCAGCGATCGAGAAAATCTAATCAAAGACCAGAGCACAAGGTGAAAGATCTTTAACCAGAACAGCAACAAAGGCAAAGCTATTTTTTTATAGAAATCGAACAATATTTATAATTTACAACTGATCCACAGAGGTTATCATTCTCCTTTCATCATTTAATAATTACAATAGAAATCTAATATGGTAGCTCACTCCTAATCTAGTAAATAAGAAATGAAATTAGATAAGTGACAATGTGTCTTATCTCTCTATGGTCCTATTTATAGGTCCAAACAAAAGACTAAATTGCTCGTAAGTCATAATACACTAAAAATAATGATTTTGGGTTAGGAGGGTCTGACGTAACCCATCATATCGACTCGTTTGTCTTCAGCTTTTACTCGACGTAACCTCTGTGATGATGTCACGTGCACCATCCGTCATCACGCATCTGTCAGTCCTGAGGCCAGACTGAAAAACTCTACCATGACTTACTTCCAGATGAAGCAAGCCGCCAGATCTCGATGCATGCCTCGCGTTGAATCATCCTCCCGTCGGTTTTATGGTGGAACTGATAAATCAAAGACTACTTGATTTTGAGGCTCAAATTAAGAAATCATCACAGTAATTTTGAGGCTCGAATCATCAAACCGGAGCTGTCGGTTTTAAGGCCTAAAATGAAAAACCTGAGTCACCGGTTTTGAGGTCAAACCGGAAGAAACCGCCCCAGTAGTTTTGATGTCAAATCACTGACAAACCGTTGACCTTGATTTTGAGACTCAACCAAGAAACTAGCGCACCTCATCTCCATGTGCATGATACAGATCACACACGGCGTCATCCGACCTCTCGATCGTCCGGGCATCGAGTATCCGACCTGTGCTTGACCATCCACAATCCTCAGCATCAGGTCTCCTACTCCTGCATAGATCCTTGTCGCTGTCCGCCATGTCGCATCTGCTACCTGCACACAACGAGACAAGTAACTGTGATTCCCCACACGAAACAAAGGATAAAGTTAAAACTATCAAAATGCCCCGGATTCAAATTTAAACATCGTTATGTCAATGACTCATCACATATCAAACCAATGTACTGACCACTTAATTTCTCAAAGTTGATGTCGAAGTAGGCGGCGCACTGTTTGGAGTTGGTCATACGGCGCACCAGCCCGTCGTCGCAGCCCTCATTCAGGCCACTAGTCTCGCCACCATGAGCCAGAGCTCCTCGCGCATGCCGCGCAGCACAAAATCGACGGAATCTATGGACCGTAGTTCAGATGAACGAGTGAAGAGGAATAGGGTAGGGTTGGGTGGGAAGAAGAATTTCTCCGAGGATTGATAGGATCTGGTACCAGATTATTAGCAACTCGCGAGGAATTGAATAAGAGCAGGTAGGGATCAAGGAAGAACAAGAGAATCAGATCAGAGAGCAGAATCAGAAGAGAGAATTGGGAAGAACGGAGAGAATAGAGAAGAACAGCTGACGCGTAGAACGATAGAGTAGTTTGTTACATAAGATATTTCCTTATCCCTCTCTTGATGCCTTACTCTGGTTATAACGCTACCGCTAATACATTCATCGAGTGGGCCGACGGCCTTCCTCACCGTTGGGCTTCCTCGTATATTCTTCAAGCGATGGCCTGTGGGCTAGTATTCCTAACACAGTGGGCCTCGCGGATGCGAAAACACCGCATGCGGAGCCTGGAGTCAGCCTAAGAGATTCATCTATGGATGGGCCTGGGACAAAGTCGTACTATTTCAGGTAGAGGATTAGAGGCAAAGTATCATGTGCACACATGAGTGTTCGCGTGCTTTTTTTAAATCCTGACCACTGATTTGATCCAACCGTCGCAATCTTTTGCATTGGGATCCTCTCATTCTGTAACTAGAATCCACCCCAATCTATATCGCTGGACCACTCAACGCCGCTCCTCTGTCCAGGAATCACCACACTGAGGCCTGGCCCTCCGCCGCCGGCATAGTGCCTTTCTTCATGAGTGTTTGTTCAGGAGGGGTGGAAGCCTACACTGGTGGTGATTGAGGCTTGCAGAGATTGAATTAGTAAAAAGTTTTTGAATATAGCATGCCTTGTTCAGGCAAGCAATTCTTGTTGTGTTCTCTGCAAGTAAATTAAAAGCTTAATTGCTTGCCTGAACACGACAAGCAGCAGCAGCAAATCAGGATTTTTTTTTATTATTCATCTTCATTTTTACTTCAAAATTTTTTTATTAGGGAAATACTTATTATTTTCATGATTTTTTTACCAAAAACCTTCTTTATGGCTCTACTTTTTTTTACAGTTTTTTGTTATATTTTTTTTTCAAATTTTCAAATTTTAAAATTTAAACTGATCAGTTTTTGGTAAACCGTCGTTTACCAGCAGTTTTTGAATGCACACATTTAATGATGTCAACGGGTGCCCGATACCTGAAATCCGATGGGTAAAAACCTTATTAGGGGCTGGGTTTGTGTCATATTTTATACCCATATATATGTAAATGGGTAAAAGTTATAATTGACGGGTACAACAGGTCTGGCTACGATAACCATGAACATGTACCTGTTTACCCGAATTAAATTATAAGTTTGTGACTATTTTATTATTTTTTTATGATAGAATGACCATTAGCAATGATATAATCCCTTAATGTAATGTTATTATTATAAACTTAACTTAGTTATTGACTTATTGTACTATGAATATTATTTTTGTGTGGAGTTACTTATTGTAATCTTAGTTAAAATAGTAAAAATAATTATATTTTTTAATAAAATATGTGAGCATGATACCCATTTACCCACACTGAGTATGGGTATAGTGACGATCCCCTACCTGTAGGTGGATATAGGGTCAGATATGGGTATTGGTTGCCATTTTGAGTAGGGGTTTAGATAAGCAAAAACCGTGTACCATTGGCATCTTTATGCACATTGACTGGTGGCAAGCAGCGCGTAACTTTGACTGGTCAAACCGTAGTACCCCTCCTCTTCTATCCTCATTTGCACAGAGCTGGGTTGAAGAAAAGCAGGCCTGCTACAGAACAGGTTTGGCTCGGTTCACTGGTCGTTGCCATTTCTACCGCGCACGGGAGCAGCCTCCTTGTCTTTTCCTCCATCGCTTGGCTTCGTTGGTTGCCCAGCCGCAACCGGCAGCGCATCGACCCAGCCAGCCGCCGCTTCTCCTCTTCTCCTTCCTGCTATCTGGTGGTGGTGGTAGGTCCACCTCGGCACAGCACCGGGCTCTTGCTTGCCTTGGGGGCAGGAGGGAGGATGAGAGGGGAGGCCAACGGCGAGGAGGCCCAACAGCAGCCTCACCCCGTGCGAGGCGAGGAGGAGGACGACGAGCGACAGCAGCCGGACCAGGGGCCGCCGCAGCAGAGGCAGCACGGCCACGCCCAGAGGACCGCGTCCAGGCCTTCCTCCGGGCAGCAGCAGCAGCAGCCGCCGGTGGCGATGAGGAGCGTGGGCTACGTCGGCAAGCACCGCCTCTCCGCCGCCATCGCACGACTCGACCAGGAGCTCCAGTCGCTCCAGGTGCGCGCTTCTCTGTCTCCTGTCTCAACTGAAACACAACCTCTCCTCTCCCATGGATCCGTACCTGTTCTCAATTAGGAAATCCGGTCCTAGGACAGCCCATGTTGCCGCTGCTGCGATCCAGATCTTGCTTTGAGCGAAGAAACCACGATTTTGTAATCGAAAACCCGGATTGTCCCTCTGCGTCGTACATTGCCGTGGGATCAGCTGTGCGTACTGCTTCCATAGAAAGGGGAAATAAAATTAGTGGTTGTGTTGTGTTGTTAGTTCGGGAACGGTTTAATAAAGGTTCACTCTCATCTCTTGCTATTGCTATCTAATTGTGGTGCGGGAAAGGATGATAAGACTAAAATGATGATACCATGAAATTTGTATTCACGACATTAGTATATCATTGCTTCTGGAGGAACTTTTATGAATGCTTATAGCAATTTGTACCAACATTTGCATCTACCGAGACTGATAATTGTTGACCAGCTTAAGCTCTGTTCAGTGCTACTAGTATGTAGTATTCTGCTCAACAATGTAAACAAATTGTGTTCCTTGTCTTCACTTATGTGCTCTTTGACCCTGTAAAAACAAATGATAGAACTTTGCGTTCAAAAATAGTTTTAGCAGTCTAAGAAATTTTGGGTGGTATCCCTTGGTGCATGCTCTTTGCGGATGATGTGGTTTTGGTGAATGAGAGTATGATGGAGGTTGACCAAAAGATGGAATTGTGGAGACAAACTTTGGAGGCAAAATGTTTTTAGGTTTGTAGGTCTAAAATAGAGTACATGAAGTGTGGTTTTAGAGCTACCACATAGGAGGAGGGATGTGTTAGACTCGATGGTTAGCTGGTACCTAAGAAAGACACCTTTCGTTACTTGAGATCGATGCTACAGAAGGATGGAGATATTGATGGAGATGTTAGTTATAGAATTAAGCCTGTTTAAACTGGCGTCAAGCTTCTAGTGTCTTGTGTGATCTAAAAAGCAAATTCAATAGGACTGTGATCTGACCTGCCTTATTGTATGGAGCATAATGTTGTCCTACTAAAAGACGACATGTCCAACAACTAAACATATCTGAGATACACATGCTATAATGGATTTGTGTCCACACAAGAAGAGATCGTGTTTAGAGCAATGACATACGCGAGAGACTAGGGGTGGCACTGGTTGAGCAGAAAATTGTGCAACATCATTTGAGATGATTTGTACATATCCGACGGAGGCCCCTGGAGGCCCTGGTTCGTAGCGGGGTAATAAGATCAGTTATGGGAAGTGAGGCAGAGGGAGACCAAACTTGACATGGGAGGAGTTCGTAAATAGAGATTTGAAGGATTGGAGTATCATCGATGAGTTAGCATTAGATAGGAGAGAGTGGAAGCTAGCAATTCATGTGCCACAACCTTGACCTTTGGTTCCTCCTCTTTTGTTGTCTTTTTATGTTAGTTTTTTTTATTCACCCTTTTCATTTTTTTTTGTGTTTCAGTTTTTTATTGCCTTTTCTTTTTTTTCTCCTTTTGACCTTTGTTTTGTCTATGTTTTTCGGCTCCTGCGGGTTTCATCTCTAGCCTATCCCAACTTGCTTGGGATTAAAATGCTTGGTTGTTGTTGTTGTATGGTCGCTATTGACCTGCATACTTAAAAGGGTCTTGAGAGGGATATCGTCGAACTACTGAAAGCAAAGCTTTCATGTTCATGAAAAGTGTTTTGGAAAAGAACCAGATTTGTGAAACTGAAACCTATATGATAAGGGATAAACACACAGATAATTGCATTCCTTGTTGAAAAATAGGGGCAATATTTTAGCAACCTGATATCAATCAGAGTACACAAGATTATCATGATTTGAGTTTGACTCATTTTTGGTGATGTTTAGTTTTGTCAAATTTATTTCTCAAGGTCGGTTGAGAACATTTAAAAGGGGGTCATTGGTAGAGAAATTGATGTCTGGTCAGCATCCATGTATGGTTAGAGCCATATAGTGGTTCATTTAGGAGTTTTGGCTAATACTCGTACTCATCATAATCCATGCAAACCAGCTTCTGGCCATGACTAATATCCTTCACATCTTGCATGTGGAGAGATTTCATGATTGGTGAAAACCAACAGCTCCTTTCAGGACAACATTCTGCTATGACTTGAGTAATTAGCATGATCTTCTATGACAATTGAACGCACATGTATTCCCTGCAGGAAGAACTGAATGAGCTTGACACAATGGAACCTGCATCAGCTGCATGTCAGGAGTAAGTAGATTGGAGTATAGCATTTGTTTACCAGTCCACTTCATATTTTTTCACTTACTGATTCATATCATCCTCTTGAACAAGCCAGAGTCATCATGGGCACAGAAGGAAAACCAGACCCACTTCTTCCAATGTAAATGCTAATCTTCAGATATTCATCTTTTGTTTCAGTCCCCCCTCATCCTGCAAAATCCTTCAACATAGCACTCATGACTAAGTAACCAAAATCTTTGCAGCACCAGCGGTCCAGAGAACTCTTCTTGGGACAGATGGTTTCAACGGGTCCGCAGCTCTCACAGTAATAAATGGTGGTCATCCAAAGGCACCGATTTCTCCTAGCCAAGGTGAGAGACACTAAACAGGTTGTGTGCAGGTTAAAACCACATAACTGCATCGTTTATCCGTTTGTAACATTGCAACATGATACAGCACGCCAGTTGCAGTGTGGATCATGAAACACTGGATGCATAATTTTCGAGAGAATTGTTGTATGTGTAGTAACCCCTAACCAGAGCATTGATGTATCCAACATCCGACCAAATTGTTGTTCACAAGATAGTGTGAATACCATTTTCCCACGGGTTGACATCTGTCGGACTCTCATGGCTATGTAATGTTATATAATTTTTGGAAACTTGATGCTGTCATCTTCAACAGGATCAGAACGAACACCAGGCTGATATTTGCAGTGTCTTTGTGTATATTTGAAGGTGTTAGCATTCGGTTTTACCAAAAAACACCTGATTACTATGGAAATTGGCTGAAAATTTGCATTTCTTTACCGCGGGTCTCATTTTTCGGTTTGGTTACATGTTATGATATTGTACATAAATTTTAAATTTTTAGAAGTTTTGAATAATATCAATTTTTGGTTTTATAAAAAAGCTTGTTTGCAGTGAAAACTGGTCAAAAATCTATTTTTATTGGTCATGAACCTCATGTTACATCTTGGTTAGACATTATGTTGTTGCATATATGTGTTTAGATGTTTTTAAAAATATTGATTTTTGTCTCAAAATCCAAAGGTAACACCTTTGGTTTTTACTCAAAAACATCTGTTTGCAGTGAAAACTGACTAAAATTCATATTTCTTTGTCGTGAGACCCATATTCTGACTCGGTTATACCTCGGTACATAAGATTCTAGTTGTTTTGAAAAATATTGAATTTAGTCTTTCTTTTGCTCAGTTAGACATTATGATGTTGTACTTATATTTTTAGGAGTTTTGAAAAATATTGAATCCTGCCTCAAAATTCAGATGGGTTATTATCCTTTGTTTTGCTTAGGTTGTTACTCAGTTAGACATTACAATTATTTACACAATTTTTTTGATTCAAAACTCAAAGGGGTTGTTATCCTGAAACATACCAAAAATTTGTATTTCATTCCAGTGAGGTTCATATTCTAATGTTTCGGTGCTATAAATAAATTTTTAGAGTTTTAACAAATATCGAGTTTCAGCTCAAAATTCAAAGTTGTTAACCTTCAGCTTTATCAAAAAGCATCTGTTCGCAACGAAAAATGGTCGAAAATCTGTATTTCATCCTCGTGAAGTCCATATTCTTCCCTGAATAGAAATGATAGGGTTGTACATAATTTTTTTGTGGTTTTGAAAAATATCAGAGTTTCAACTCAAAACTCAAAGGTTAGCCTTTGGTTTTTACGAAAAAATGACTCTTCATGATGAAAACTGGTCGAAATTCGTATTTCATCCCCGTGAGACTCATATTATATCTTTATTAGACGTTTTGATGTTGTACATAATTTTTAGGGGTTTCGAAAAATATCGACTTTTACCTCAAAACCTAAAAGGTTAGCCTTTCGTTTTATCAAAAATGTCTATTTGTGGTAAAAACAAGCCAAAATCCGTATTTCATCCCCGTGAGGGACATATTATGTTTTCATTAGATGTTTCAGTGTTATAAATAATTTTTTATGGATTTTGAGAAATGTCGGAGTTTTGGCTCAAAACCTAAAGTTGTTAGCCTCTAGTTTTACTGAAAAACGTCTCTGCACAGAGAAAACGGGTCGGATATTCGTATTTCATCCTTTGCTCTGTTAGACATTATGGTTAATTTTTTTGAGGCTTTAAAAAATGTCAAGCTTCGGCTCAAAACTCAAAAGGGGTCAGCCTTCGGTTTTACCAAAAAATATCGGTTTGCAACGAAAATTGGTCAAAAATTCATATTACATCCATGTGAGGCACATATTCTGTCGGTGTTAGATGTTTCTATGTTATACATAAAATTTTAGGGGTTCTGAAAAAATATATCAAAGTTTGGTTCAAAACCTAAAGGAGTTGTTAGCCTTCGTTTTTACTGAAAAATGACTCTTCGCAACGAAAATTGGCCAGAAATCCGTATTTCATCCCCGTGAGGTCCATATTCTCGCTCAGTTAGACATTACGCTTATGTACACAATTTGTTTATGGTTTTGAAAACTATCGAGTTTCGGCTTAAAACTCAAAGGGTCGTTGGGGTTAGCCTTTGGTTTTACCGAAAAATATCTCTTCGTGATGAAAAAACCGAAAACTCATATTTCATCCCTGTGAGGCCTATATTCTGTCTCAGTTATATGTTTCGGTGTTGTACATAAAATTTTAGGGTTTTGAAAAATATCGAGTTTTAGCTCAAAACTCAAACGGGTCAGCCTTCAGTTTTACCGAAAAACGTGTGGTCCTGAGGAAAACTCTTGAAAATCCATATTTTTCCCATGAGGTTCATATTCTTGATCGGTTAGACATTACAGTGATGTATACAATTTGATTGAGGTTTTAAAAATATCGAGTTTTGGCTCAAAACAAATAGGGATTAGCTTTTGGTTTTACCCAAAACGTCTATTAACGACGAAAACAAGCGGAAAATCTGTATTTCATCCATGTGATGGCCATATTATATCTAGATTAGATGTTTCCTTATTGTACATATATTTTTAAGGGTTTTGAAAAATATTGAGCTTTGGCTCAAAATCCGAATGGGTTAACCTTTGATTTTATCAAAACACGACTTTTCACGACGAAAATAGGAAGGAAATTTGTATTTCATCCCTGTGAGGTTCATATTCTTGCTACATTAGACATTTCGGTGTTGTACACAATTTTTTTTGTTTTGAAAAATATTGAATTTCGGCTCAAAACAAAAAGGGATTTTCGGTTTTACTCACATACGTATATGTTTGTGGTGAAAACAGACCAAAATCCATATTTCATCCCATTGATGCCCATATTATATATTGATTAGACGTTTCAATATTGTACATAAATTTTTAGATATTTTTAAAAATATTATGTTTCACCTTTTGGATTTGCCTTTGGTTTTACCAAAAAATATTTTGTGACAAAAAATAAGCCAAAAATACGTATTTAATCCCCGTGAGGCTCATATTCTGACTCGCTTATACATTTCATTGTTGTATATAAATTTTTAGGGTTTTGAGAAATATTGAGTTTCAGCTCAAAACCAAAAGGGGTTATCGATTTTATAGAAAAATGTTTGTTCGCAACGAAAACTAGCAAAAAATCTGCATTTCAGCCCCGTGAAGCCCATATTTTTGCTCGGTTAGACATTACAGTGTTGTACATAATTTTTTACGGTCTTGAAAAATATCAAGTTTCGTTCAAAACCCAATGGGGATAGCCTTCAGTTTTATCGACAAAGGTCTGTTCACGGCAAAAACAACTCGAAAATCTTTATTTCATCCCCATGAAACTCATTTTCTGTCTTGCTTAGATGTTTTAATGTTGTACATATATATTTAGCGATTTTAAAAAATATCGCGTGACTCAAAAACCAAAGTCGTTAGCATTCGGTTTTATCGAAAAAATGTTTGTTCCTAACAAAAATTGGTTAGAAATCCATATTTTATCCCCATGACGCTTATATTCTATTTTCAATTAGACATTACAGTGTTGGACACAATTTGTTTGAGGTTTTAAAAAATATTGAGTTTTGGCTCAAAATACACCGTTTAGCCTTTAGTGTTACCAAAAATTGTCTATCCACCACGAAAACAAGTGGAAATCCATATTTAATCAATGTGAGGGCTATATTATATCTCGATTAGACGTTTCATTATTGTACATAAATTTTTAGGGGTTTTAAAACTTCAGCTCAAAAGCCAAAGCTGTTAGCCTTCGGTTTTACCGAAAGACATGTTCACGATGAAAACTAGTCGGAAATCCGTATTTAATCCTCGTGAGGATCATATTCTTGCTAGGTTAGACATTACGGTGCTATTATCAATTTATTTTTGTGATTTTGAAAAATATCGAGTTTTGGCTCAAAACTCGAAAGGGGTTAGCCTTCGTTTTTATCAATAAACGTATGTTCATGGTAAAAACAGACCAAAAATCCGTATTTCATCCAATTGAGACCCATATTATATCTCAATTAAACATTTCGATGTTGCACATAAATTTTTAAGGGTTTTGAAAAATATTATGTTCCACCTCAAAACCCAAAGGGTTAATCTTTGATTTTACCAAAAAACATTTATTCTTGATGAAAACAAGTCAAAAATCTATATTTCATCCCCGTGAGACCCATATTATGTCTCGGTTAGATGTTTTGTTTCTGTACATATTTTTTTTTATGGTTTTGAAAAATATCGAGTTTCGGCTCAAAACCTAAAAGGGTTAGCGTTCGATTTTACCAAAAATGATTGTTTGCTACAAAAACTAGTCAGCAACCTATATTTCATTCTCGTAAGGCACATATTCTTGCTCGGTTAGACATTACGATGTTGTACATAAATTTTTTAGGTTTTAAAAATATCGAGCTTTGCCTCAAAACTCAAAGGGGTTAGCCTTCAATTTTACCGAAAACATCTGCTCACAACGAAAACTGGTCGAAAATCTGTATTACTTCCCCGCAAGGTCCATATTATATCTCTGTTACACATTTCGGTGTTATATATAAATTTTTAGGGGTTTTGAAAAATATTGAGTTTGGGCTCAAACTGCAAAGGGGTCAATTTTAACGAAAAACGGCTATTCATGAAGAAAAATGGCCGCAAATTTGTATTTCATTCTCGTGAGACCCATGTTTTGTATTTGTTAGATATTTATGTGTTGTACATAAATGTTTATATATTTTGAAAAATATCGGCTCAAAAACAAAAGGAGCTAGTTTTCTGTTTTAACGAAAATGATTCTTCACGTCAAAAACTGGCCAGAAATCCGTATTTCATCCTCGTGACACCCATATTATGTCTGTTAGATGTTTTAGTGTTACATAAACTTTTTAGCATTTTAAAAAATATTGAGTTTCGGCTCAAAACTCAAAGGGGTTAGTTTTCGGTTTTACCGAAAAATGATTGTTCATGAAAAAATTGCTCATAAATCCGTATTTTATCCCCGTGAGGCCCGTGATCTTGCTAGGTTAGACATTCTAGTGTTCTACACAATTATTATTCGATTTTACCCACAAACGTCAGTTCACGGCGAAAACGGACTGAAAATTTGTATTTCAGCCCCATGATGCCTATATTGTGCCTCGATTAGATGTTTTGATGTCGTACATAAATTTTTAAGGGTTTTGAAAAATATCGAATTTCGTCTCAAAACCTAAAGGGGTTAGCCTTTGATTGTACCAAAAAATATTTGTTCGTGGCAAAAATAAGCCAAAAATCCGTATTTCATCCCAGTGAGGCCCATATTTTGCCTTTGTTAGACATTTCGTTGTTGTATATAAATTTTTAGAGATTTGAAAAAATATTGAGTTTCGACTCAAAACCCAAAGTGGTTAGACATCGGTTTTATTGAAAAACATTTGTTCACAACTAATACTGGCCAGAAATCCATATTTCATCTCTGTGAGACTCATATTCTTGCTAGGTTAGAAATTACGGTGTTGCACACAATTTTTTGAGATTAAAAAAATCATGTTTCGGCTCAAAACCCAAAGGGGTTAGCTTTTGATTTTATTAATAAACATCTGTTCACGGCGAAAACGGGTTGAAAATCTATATTTCATTCTCATGAGACCCATATTATATCTCGATTAGACATTTTAATGTTGTACATAAATTTTTAGGAGTTCTGAAAAATATCAAATTTTAGCTAAAAACCCAAAGGGGTTACCCTTCGATTTTATCGACAAACGTCTATTCACGACAAAAATATGTTGAAAATCCATATTTTATCTTCGTGAGGAGCATATTATATCTTGATTAGACATTTTGATGTTGTACATAAATTTTTAGAGGTTTTAAAAAATATTGAGTTCAATCTCAAAATCCAAAGTGGTAAGCCTTTGGTTGTAACAAAAATGTTTGTTCACAGCGAAAACAAGCCGAAAATATATATTTCATCCCCGTGAGCCTTATATTTTATCTTTATTAAATATTTCAATGTTGTACATAAAAAGCCGAAAAATGAATGTGGACGAAATATGATTTCTATAGAGCCCAAAAAAGGCTCCGTGTGGACTCAGAAAGCCTCCTGGAGAGATTTTTTGTAGGGGGCGCAGTGAGCACACCTTTCAGTATATCACAAGAAGTTGCCGAACACCAACCATGACCAACAGTAGTTCCAAATGCTAATGAAAACGAGAAATCTGTAAAATTCTTGGAAGCTACAACTCAGGCCTTGTCTACAGATGGTTCAACAAGCCATGCCATTGTGGAGCCGAAGGAGAACAATACAACACAAAAGGTGCGGGTAGTCCCAAAGATTACTATCGGTGAAGTTTGCCCTTTCATGAGAAATGCAGAGTCAGAAAAACAGTGGTCAAAGGCGAAGAATGGTCTTTCTGGGTTCAACTAGAAGAGCAAAGATAGCAGTGGATCCAATTCCAATGCCGGGAAAGGAAAGCTGTTGAAAAGGAGATAGCTGCATGTGGTCTGGGCCACAACTCCTTGAACTCTGGCATAATGATGGCAGCTGCTCTGAGCAAAATCTTAGAGTTTGTTTTTAGGTGCTTATTTTTTTATGACTCTGAAATACCGATGACGATTGTTGTAAGAGCAGTCAGAATTTGGCACTCTCATATTCAGTTAGAGTTGATTGATTATCACTGCACAACTAAAAATTAATTTGTTGAAACTGCACCACACACCCATGTAGTTTCAGAATGCCAAACCAACAAGTTCGATCGCTTCCACATGGGTTCAGAAATGTAAGTGCAGTTACATCTGGGCAATACGAATAAATTTCCTTTTCCAGAAAACAATCTACAGTGCAAACACAAGAATGCATAGAACATCCAAATATCTACTGCAAATTCCTGTCCCAATCCAGCTACAGCACTTTAGTCATGCATAAGAATGCATACAACCAAACATCTTGCAAGCTACGGTCTTAATCCAGCAACAGCAGTTTAATCATGCATATATCAGTCCCTTTTTTTCACAATGAAACATGGTAAGCCTCTGTAATTTTGTATGCATCTGTGAAAGAAATATGGATTACGTGATTCATTTGACAGTTCTGTCCATCTCAGTCCATAACATTAACACACATACAGTCTCAGCCATCTAAGGACATGTTATGACCGTAAAAGCTTACACAATACACCACAATACACGACCACATGGGGTAATGACAAGGGACCTCAAGTTTTGACACGTTTACTCATATAACCACAACAACAATCAAGCAACATCCCTTGATTTTGTCGCAGGGGCTGCTAGATTATTGCTAGTCTCTGTTACCTATCTTTCAGCTCTTCTTCAAACATTTGCAGTTTCTCCTGAATAGGTGAACGGAAGGACTTCAAATCCTTGCATATCTGTGTTTTATCGTCGGATCCAAGGCCCTTGTCATCGCTGAACCTTACTTGAACCTGAAGTTCGATGCAAAAAGAAAAAACTATTATGTAATACCAGCTAGTACTATATTAGTACAGATGCCATAAATAATTGATGTTTTACCTCCAAGTCATCAAGCTCACCAAAGGAGAACTCAGGAATGTCTAGGTGGCCTTTGAACTTCTTGTTCTCTTCTTTAATTAACCATTCACCTAATAAGCATTGACGTCGTGTTACACTGCTGACATGAGAGGTCTATGGATGTCAAGCGATCAGAAGCAACATTGTTATCATGATTTACCTTGAAATTTCAAGCTCAGTTCATAATTATACCCAACTCGCTTCTTATTACGCACTGTGACCTGAAATGCCTGCCAAGCAACAAAGGATATGTATGAAAAAAATGCCAATTTTAAATTGCAACAATAGAGAAAAACTAAGAAAACTGATTATCAAGTGACAATGGCAGATTCTATGTAGTGACCAAATCAAACAGTACGGCAGAGGAAGGATACACATAACCAAATACATTGAGCTAGTAAATTAAGTATAAAGAAAAAATAGCAAATGAGAAATGATACAGGATTTATATTATTTGGTTTATAAAATGAGTACGGGGATCTGATAGATTCTAAAATAAGGCTACTAAAATTTACTACGGGCAACTTTGTGCTTCATATACTAATTCATTGTTAGTTGCCATTTGTAAATTGCCTAAAAGAATTTCAATTTTCACAAAATTGTCTAATAATATTTTTCTTTAAGATGGTTTCCTCTACTCTAAACTTGGCTGTCATAAGTGCTCAACCAGGTGA
>VSTD030000869.1:0-14393 GCA_008808055.3 Sporobolus alterniflorus
CTGCATCTTAACACTCTCATTGAGACCTATTTGAGGGGTGTAAGCACTAATAACATTAAAAATCAAATCTCCAATAAACTACTTCACTAAAATAATTATGTCTCCTAGATGCTTGATGTCCACCACTCCATCCTTATGACTCTTGTCGAGCACAATACCTACACCATTCTTGATTGACGTATTCATGTGTACCAAAGTTTAAAGTCGGTATCTTCAACCTTCTTTGCCTTTTACCCCTTCTATTTTATCTCCTGAACGTAAAGAATATTCGCACGCCGCCTAGTTATGGTATCGACTACCTCTCAAAGCTTACCCGTAAACGATCCTACATTCTAGACAACTACATGCATCCTACTAGGCCCGGCTAGCTTCCTTGATCATGGAAATGAAAGGCAGGTGCTAACAAATGAACTTGGCCCCCACATGTGGAAGATTCCAAGCTCAAGTTTCTTTGCCAAATCCCAAAGGCTTGGCAGAAACTTTAATTAATTACTCTATAATTTCAATGAAAAAATATTTCTTTGTTGATAAGTTTGAAAGTTATTTCAAAATCTATCCAAGAATTACATTGGTATGGCATAATCTACATAAGCCCAACACACGTAGATGAAGATTGTGATTCCAGGCCCTTGTGTGCATCTTGATATGCTTTATGGAATAAGCTAAATGTATGCTTTATGGAGTAAGCTAATTGATTGCTTGTCCTTCTTGTGTTGATTCCTGTTGTTCGTACGTACTGGAAACGATTTTGATCTTATTCCCAATCAAATCATCTATTTTTTTAATATCTTTAAGAGCAAGACCGTGACAAGTTGTTCCAAAGGAGGTACATCATCAAAACGGAAAACGGAAAGAAATTGTTTGCTGGCAGACTGCAAATTCACGGATTTGTAGTCATCTTATATATTTTTAAATCAGTTTTACTTTCTGACTTTAAAATAAAAGAACTTATCGTTATGAAGTAGGCATGATCTTAAAAAATATGAGAAGATTGTAAATCTATGAATTTACAGTCACGCTACAAACAATTCTTTTCCCATCAAAACAACAACCAACTCGCACAATGATAGGCTTAGCTGTCAACAGTATGAGGAGCCCACCTCACAAAAAAAACAGTATGAGGAGCCTGTGGCCCATTTTGTTTTATCCCCCCTCTACTTTCTCTCGCTCACATCAAGCTACCACATGAGATGCACCTCTGTATGTGAATAATTTGTGGTCCCATAATCTGCATCGGGTAGAGCAGAGTTGCTCCAAGATGCGTGGAGAAAAAATGGCCCTTGCGTTATGTGATATGACCATGCTTCAGCGCTCATATTTCACCGTCTAGGGGTGAAAATGGGTGACTTTTATATGTGTACTTCCAAACCTATTTAGTTTAGAATAAACCAGTTTTCTAAATTGATGGTTCGTTTTAAAAATCTAGTTTATCTGGTTTACCACCATCGCCTGCTTCAGTGTTTGTAGTAGTGGGCTTTGGTGGTGCTATATGACCATGCTTCAGCGTGTCTCATTTGTAGTAGTGGGCTTTGGAGGCAGCAGCAACACGAACAATCCAACTTGACGATGCATGGAAACAGGGGAAGGCACGGATTCCCAGCCTTCCCAGACTTTTATTGGACGAAGACTAAGCGCACATAGGTGGCACATCCAGTCTTTCCACCATGGGCGCGTTGCTCTTCTTGTTCTCTTCAGCTTCCTCTACCTCCAGCTCCAGACGGAGGCTTCTGACGTAGCCGTCGAAGCACTCGTCCACAGTCCTGAAGGGAACGTCAGGGTAGAGGCTGGAGATCTCAACGTCCCTGCAACCATCGAAATGTCTGGCAGCCGTTGATGAATATGTCGTGCGTCAGTGAGGCGATTATGCTCGACGGGACAGTGTTCTCTGCAAACAATGAGAGGATTCTAAATAATTATGTGAATCATCGCTGGATCGCATGGGCTACTCGACTACAATCTGCAACTGTCCATGCATGGTAGAAGGTGCGATGTGCTATCCGAACCTGCAGCCATGGCGAGCAAGTCGTCTTCGCTGAGCGTCACGCGCGGCAATGTCCTGCCGATCTTGCTCTCCCACAGGGAGGCCATCTCGTTGGTGCTTACTGTAGGAGGTTACTGGCGGGGCGGAAGTGCACGATCTTGTTAGCACTCCGGTGGTCGTAGGCGGCCTTGACCGTGAACTTGCCGATGTTACTTCCAGCTACGAATTAAGAAAGCTGTGCAGAAGGAGAGGCCAAATTAAATCAGCTCAATCAACGTGTTGTGCAGAGTTAACTAGGAGACTGTTGAAACACGTCATCTTGATATCTTGCATAACGCGACGGTCATTTTTAGTCACAAAATAATGACGATATGCACATGCCAAAAAAAAAATTCAAAATCGCGGGTGGGACCTCTGACGTCGCCGTTGCCGTAGATCTGGAAGGGGTCGAGCGGCGGTGGCACCTCCGACGGGTGCGTGTTGTCGAAGTATGGCCAGCCGGCGATGGAGTTGCAGCAGATGTAGGTGTACGGCACGCCGGAAGCCTGTGCCGCGCGCCGCACCCGACGCTTCTCCTCGTAGAACCCGAGCCCCGCCCCCAGCGGCCGCGCGCGGTCCACGTCGTGCCCGAACTCCGACGGCAGAAACCTCTGCATCCACGCACACGGAATCTACGTGTCACGCGCGCGTTCCAGGGGAAATAAAAGACGCTCGTTTCGTTCGAGTATGGCCGTGTGTGTGTATGCCTTCACCGTGCCGGCGGTCCGGATGGCGTCGATGAGGCGGAGCTGGCCGAGGATGTTGGCGCCGCCCATCACCGAGATCACCACCTCGACGTCGTGCGCGAGGAGCGCCGTCTCGACGCAGCCCTGACTGAGAGGTGGCAGTCACCCTTTGGCTCAGGCGAAAGGTTACGAGACAATGTGGCTATGCGTGCTATAGCCCGTTGTGTGTGCCGTTTACCTTGATGACAACGGCACCCTTCTGCCCGAGCGCGTCCACGGCAGCGGCGCGCGCGGGGCAAGCGTTGCCGGGGCGGACAAGGATGCACGTCTTGCGGCCGCTGTCCAGGCAGGCCTCGGCGACGAAGCGGCCGATGTAGCCGGTGGCGCCCACGATGAGCTTCGGGCCGCCGGAACCAAGAGCGCCGTCGTATGGTTCCTGAGCACAAGGCGCCATTGAAACTTTCCGATCGAGCTATAGGCTTTAGCTAGCAGCTGGCTTGGCGAGAGTGCTGGGCGACTGGAAGTTATGCCCCCGGTTAAGTCTTGTACCGTGCCAAGCGTGGGTACGGTAGAGGAGGAACAGTAGGTAACCACATGCTGCGGTGATGGGTTAGGTGTGAATTCCAGTTTCGACACAACAGAGGGCAAGGGAAACCGCACATGGCAGGAAGTAGCTGGTGTCCGGAAATCAAGTCAAAACGAACACAGTGATTTTTTTTAATGACCAAAATATATTGATTTTTAAAATAAAAAATATATTGATTTGAGTAGGCAGCACCTGATCAGAGCACGAGGCATGCAGGAGCTTAGCACAACCAGCCAAAGAGGACCCGCCTGCAGGAAGCCGATTTTTGGTTCAAATCTACTTACAGCAGCACAACGTATCATTAGCATTACCGGAGCACGATACTGAATATAAGTGTTTTAAACATTTTCAATGAAAATGTGGATATTAGTACTCCTTCCAGACTTTAATTGTTGATGTTTACTGTGTTACTGCAAATTTAAACGAAAAGAATCCCAGACAAAGGAGTTATGGATCTTGCAATCTAGCTGCTCCTTTACAAAATCCAATATATTTGGATTTGGAGGCTGGAACTGTACATAGTATGAAATGAGATTTTGTATTATATATGGGATAAAAAAAATTACAGTTGTAGTGTTACAGAGAAAACAAAAAGGAACTGTTACAAACTTGTCTCGGTAACAATGCCATTGGGCCCTGGGACTTTTTCTTCGCTGCCTTGAAGAAGAACAGCTCTTTTAGGGTTGGAGAGCAAGAGCTGTTGCATATCCTTTGGGAGGACACTGAATGTTGCTTGGAGGTCCCGCTTCAATTTCTGGCACGCTGCTAATGAATCAGCACTTCCTGTTCCAGAGTTCTGGAGGGACAACGAGTTCTGGAGGGAGAACAACAAGAATAGCACAAACATTAGGACCTCTTCTGTTTCTATAGAAAATAGATGACTGAGTAGAAGAATAAAGGATTTTGAGCAAGCTAACAGTAAAGTAAAACTCTAGCTGCTGGTGTAACCATGACAAAGAAAAGAAACTACATACTCCCTCCGGTTTTCATTTGTTGACATTGGCAAGTGCAAATTTGCACTAGCAACATCAACAAAAGAAAACCAAAGGCAGTACTAGACAAAAAAACTCAAGTTGGGTGAAAGTTGTAAACAGTAAACTCCACTGAGCAACATACAGTCAGACAAAGAACATAAAATAGGAATGAGAACGTCTGGGTACTAGTTGAGTTGGGTAGTTGACATTGTTGACAAGGAAACATCATCCCTTTGGTTAGCTTATCAGTTATACCCCCTAAGGCAATTATATGATTTGGCAGTTAGAATATTCCATATTTCTGTCCATTGACATTCAACATGAAAAATGGTACTAGTATGAATGATGCATACAGTAGAATAAGCACCAAGAGATTAAAATGCCATGTTTTCGTTTTTTCTTGAAACAGTGAGACTTTTAATGTTGTTCTAATTAGCCCTCAACAAATTATTCTGCTGAACGATAGAGAAATATTCAAGCTATCTATTTTAGCATAAACCCTCAACAAGTTATTCTGCAGTCAGAAAAGAAAGAACCGCTCAAATACTGTGTCAATATCTCAAGTTATTCTGCAGTCAGAAAATGCTCCATCTTTTAGATGTTGAGGGACAACTATACTTGAGCAATCCCTATAAAAGAAAGTCTTGAGTTGGACAACTGAGTCTACTTTAGTTTCGTATCAGGACAATCTTGGGTGCAAGGCATATATCTAAAACTGATGGTTTTTCTTTGTTATTCCGCATGTTGGATTCAAAACTGTCCTTAGTCATATTTTTATCATAACCTAAAATCTGTATGAACAATCAGACTTAAAGGTTGACACATGATGCTGAAAAAATGCCTGAATAATGCAATGTCATCTTATATCAAGAAATTGTAGAACCTAGTACATAAGATCATTAAAAGAATATGAATAATTAAGAAAGTTACCTCCATCTCTCTGAGAAGGTACCACTCAATAGCATTGAAAGAATCGATTCTCTCCAATTCAGACATCTTCACCATTAGCTTTTCGATCTTGACATTCATGCGAGCGTGCCTCCAGAGTCTCTGCTGTTCTTGTTCTGCAGCAGCTCGTCTTTGCCAGAACCAAGGAATGAAATTGGGGCCTTCCAGGAATCTCCTGTTAAAGATGAGAAATCAATGCCATGCTTCTTTATTATGTCAGAAAGGCAGTAATTCAAAGAATAAACTAACAAAATTGCCTCACAAACAAAGAATCCCGGCTCACCTATATAGATCCAACCAATTGGACCTCATCCTTTTGGACAAAAATTTCCCCGCACCCCTAGCAGCCAAACCATTGACAAACTCATCGGCATGAAATGGTGGCAGTAACGGTGGATCAATGAAAGGAGAACCCCCTTCTGACGGCGTTGTAGTTCTCAGGTATGGCCCAAAAGGCGCCAGAAAGTTGGTAGTTAGCTCCAAGAAATGGCGCCGCAAAATCTCATTGTTGACAACTAACATTGACTCCTCAATCCTCGGTGATACACCGGCATCAATCAACCTATTTAGAACTGAAGTATCGGGCTTTGTGGTTGGCGAATACGTACTCCATAGGGCCTCCTTGTGCTCAGTCATGAGAGAAAGAGGTCCTTCCCTTCTCAATTTGATGGAATTCAACAGGCTAGTAGGAGAGAACTTATTGATTGCGAGTTTGTCATGCTTGAGCTTCCCCGGCGCCCCATTGGCTCCGTTTCCTAGGGATTGGCCACCCGCTGGTAACACCCTCGTGGAATTTGGATTGGGGTTTCCCACAGCTACAACATTGGCAATACTCTTGAGGCTTTTCAAGAAAAACAAGTTGGTAACTCCAAGCACCATTGGTGGGAACACCTCGCCCTCTGCGAGAGCGTTCAAGCGAGCGAAGTCCGGATCATGGATTGTGAAGTACGGCCGGAAGTCCACGCTGTACAAGAGCGGAGCAACAAGGCTAACCAGTGCAGTCACAGCCTCTGAGCTTTGAGCTGGGGACGGAGTCACGACCAGCACGGGCTCACCCACCAACATGAGCTCCCAGAGCGTCCATAAGTGAAGGAGCAGGCCACGGAAAGCTGCGAACAGGTCTGCGTCGTGGAAGAGGCCGTAGGGCACCGAAGGGTTCGCTGGCAGCAGCGCGGGTGGCGGGCCAGGGTCGTCGGCGGCAGGAGGGAGGTGCACACGCAGAGCGGCACTGCCGATGGGAAGCTCCATCGGCCGGCCCGGCGCCGGTGGCGGCCATGCGGCGACGTGCGACGCGACCATGGCCAGCGCGGAGGGGCCGACGTCGAAGCAGAGCGGGCCGAGGATCTGCAGCAGGAGTCGGAAGAGCGATGAGTAGGGCTCGTGGGAGAGTATGACGACGGACTTCTGCTCGCCTCCGCGTGGGAGGCGCTCGTCCTGGCGCTGGCGGTTGAAGACGAAGCCGTAGAGGAAGGTCCGGCGCGGGGAGGAGGTGTCCGGGACGCGAAAGGAGAAGAACGAGTCGTGGACGGAGGAGCGGTGGCGCGGGAGGTGGTGCGACATGGAGTCCGGGAAGGAGGAGAAGGCGACGAGGCGGTCGAGGCCGCCGGCGGACAGCGCGTCGGGCGGGTAGCAGGCCTCCACCAGCTGCCCGCGCTCCAGGTCGAACCGGATGACGCAGAAGGCCCGCGCCCACCGCGCCAGCGCCGCGGGGTCGGCGGCAGCGGCGTCCGCGTCTGCCCCGCCCCGCAGCGAGACGGACGGGATCCAGTTCATCCCCGCGGCCTTTGAGGCCACCGAAAGATTTGGGAATTTGAGGAGGTCCCTGCCGATTTGGGGATGGGTTGGACTCCTCGACGGCGGGCGCCAGCGCGGGCAGCCGCGGGAGCGGCGGAAGAGGGGGAAAATGGTGAGGCCGCGGCCGGATCGGGTGATGTCGGCCTGACTGGTTTCGGGTGCGTTGGTGGTTTCTCGGTGGTGGCCAGGCCGGGACACGGCCGGGAAAATTAACGAAACAGACTCTTACGCTGGTTGGCGGCGCTACCCCGCGCCTCAGGCGGTAGCGCCAGCCTGTTGGGCCGTAGCGCCCGGGGAGAGGACGTCGAGGCTGGTGCGGCCTGTTGGGACTCGGTGGTAAGCACTATCGTTTATTATTGAAGTTGATGTGCTGTCAACTTTTGATTAGTCTATTTGAATTTAAATTTGATTGTTCAAATATGAATTTGACTGTTTGAATATAAATTTGATTATTTTTTATCATTTGAGATAAAAAAAATTTAAAAATAAATTTTGTACCCATTTACCTATAAATACCGTTTGGAATCAAAAAATTCTAAAAAAATCAAACCTAATCGTTTATTTTATATATCATATTTTATTTTTTTATATAATTGTTTTCTCAATTTTGTTGTCTAAAAAATAAATTCTAAAATAGTTAAGTCTGGAATGGTGGTGCTGATTGTGAAAGAGAAAGCTGATACTGATGGACTGTAGCCTAGATGCTGCAACCTGCTGCTAAAGTGCTGGTGGATGAGAGAGAGAGAAAGCTAACGTGGCGTGGATGAGAGCAAGATACAACCAGGTTACCATTGGAACCAGCCTTAAGGTTGGTTACTCTTTAAACACAAACTAGGACCCAACTTCCTTTTAGTGACACATAAGCATACATTTTCACTCAACATCCCGTTAGGTTGGTTTCACTGGTGAGCTGCCTATATATCTCACTCTCGATCATGTCATAGCAGTTTTTCACTCTTTCTTTCAACCACCAACGCTCCAGTAGCAGCCTGCACCAGCCTACAACATCAATCCACAGCCACATCAGCATCAGCCATATTAGTCTTCTCTCTCAATCAACACCACTATTCCAGATTTAACAACTTCAGAATTTATTTCATGGACAAAAAAATTGAGAAAATAATTATATAAAAATTTAAAATATGATACATAAAATAAACGAGTAGTTTTAAATTTTTTGAACTTCAAACGATATTTATAGATGGAGGGGGGTGAAATTTGATTTTTTCAAATTATTTGGACCTCAAACAGTTAAAAACAACTAATTTTTTAATTTAAACATTTAATTTCAAATTTAAACTGAAAACATGTACCACTCACATGCTGACACATAACTATAGGCCACTGATTCCGGTGACAGTACCGACCGCCATGGCTCTAATGAAGGTTGTACCACCTGCTCCGAACAGCCTATAGCAGCCCAGGTCGCCCGGGCCTCCACGTCACGCTCCTCGGGTGGTACCGACCAGTCCTGGCCGCTACTATCCCGCCGGCGGTTGGTATAGACGCATGCTGAACCATCCTTAAAAGTTGTTTTTATCTCTGGTTAGAAAGTGAGAGGGGACAAAAATACATCAACGATCTGGTTCGTTCGTTCCCCTAGTCGAGATGTGGTCTGTGGTCCGATCATTTAGGGCACATCTGGTCGGAACGACGCCACGCCTCATTCGAGTCGGGTCATTTCATCATCCCTGACCACGACGGCAACTCCAGTAATGGAGTGACGATTGGCACGTCGGGTATCCCCGATCGAGACAGACCAATTTTCAAGGGGGTTGGGGATTAAAACCGTCTTTTCACGTTGCCAAGTGAGCAGAGCAGTGAAAAAACATGTTCATGTAACACTAAAAGTATGTTGGGTCCTAAATAACAAGTGGTCACTCCATAAAAATCCTCATTAGTTAGGCATATTGAAAAGAGACATACTTAGAATAGCCAACTATATGTCTGGTTCTAGTGGTGGGCTGCATGTATCTCCCTTTAGGCTACGTTACATCAGTTTTTTTCTCTCACTCTTGACCATCAGCACTGTAATAGCAGTCTGCATCAGCCTACAGCATCCAGCTCACAGTCACATCAGCATCAGCTATGTCAGTATTCTCTCTCCCAATCAGCACCACCATTTTAGACTTAATAATTTCAAATTTTATTTCGTGGACAATGAATTTGATAAAAGAAATGCATAAAAATTTAAAATCTGATACATGAAATAAATTGAGATTACAACACATAATATGCTACCTACTACGTGTAATAAAATAACGTAACACATTTCTTTTTACGTTTCTCCAATTATTCCTCCCGTATCCTCAATTCTTCATCTTACTTTTTTGTGAGCTTCTTCACGTTATTTAAGCTCTTCTTATTCCTTCAGTTCAGTTTCTCTTATGTGGATGTGCATCTCTTTGATATGAACATGTAGATCTCTCTCACGGTACTTGTTGGCCATTGCCTCACGAAATTCTTCCATTTTATCGTAAGTACGCTGATTTCGACTCTACCATATCTATTGTCTTTTCTCTCTAAGGTAACTTCCTCATATCGATCCACTCATAAAACTGACAAGGTTATAACGAAAATAAAGATTACCATTAATAGCTCAAGATTATTAAAATAGGAATCAAAAATGAAAATTATTGTACCATGAAATCTAGATCAAGATTAGGACACTTGATCAGTTCCATCGTGTTTCCATACATCAACTATTGTAACACGACCACATCTATAGGTTGGACGCTTGTACTATGGCGGTACGATTCGACAGTTCAACCTCTAATCGGCTGAATCTTGCCTACCACCATGAGAACTAGAATTTCCTAACGGTGCGCTCAAAGACATATTGTGTGTGAGGAGAGGGGAAATAAGTTGGTATAAGTGTGAAGTGAGCTCAATCCGTAAATGTATTTATAGATGGATGATGACGAGATTTGATTATTATTTTTATATTATTTTTTGAATGTTTTGGATCTCAAATAGTGCTAGTTTTTGAATTTAAATATTTAATTTTGAGTTCAAACTGAAAATGTGAATCAATCACGAGCTGACACCTAGCTATAGGCCATCAGCTTCAGTGATGGTCGGTACTTAGCGGGCCTGAGTGCTACCAACGAGATGGCAGGCGATACCGACGCGAGGAAGGCCGGTACCTTCCTGTTGTTAGAACCAGCCTAAGGGTATTTTTATGAGACTTCCATAAACTCCCCTTAAATCAAATTATTGGAGTTTAGTCTAAAAAATTATCTCGAACAACTCTCCTAATAAGTCAGATTTATTTTTCCCTTAAACTCACCTTATTTGTAGCTAGAAAAATAAGAAGTTCAAGACCCCAATACTATTTTTTCCAATAGAAAAAATAATATTGTGGATTTAAGTAATAACATGATCCAAACAAAAATGTTAGTATATCCACTTTTAAGGAGATTATTAGAGGAGAAAAGAAAATTTGACCCTCGTATTTTTTAAGACCCTCCCAAAATCAAATTTTAAGGGACTATTTTCAACCTCTCTTAAGACCGACCCGACGCCGGGTGCTTGGGCTAGTTGGCTGTGTCACCTGTGGGTGCAGACGTGGGACGTTACAGCCGCGCGGCGCTGGATCAGCTTGCTCGTAGGTGCGGCTCTCCGCCTGGGTTCTACATAGGCGGCGGCGCTTGGACTGATTGCCGTCTCGCGCAAGCATTTTTCATTGCTAGGATTTCAGTTACATCATCTTTGCCCAGATATGTTTCAACCGAAAACTTTGACGTGTCCGGGCAGTCGATGCCCTGGAAGGTAGAGTGCGATGCCAAACGTAAGCCGGAAAGGCATGACGCACCGCAATGGGATCTCAACATGAAGTGCTGTTATTGTGCTTCCATGCATGAACTACTACGCCTGAAAATAAAATGGAATATGTGGCACACGTGGGTGGGTGATTCAAGAAATTATCAGGACAGAGTGCACATCTGGCCACAGAAGCTTGTTACGACCACAAGTCCACAACCACACAACCGTACAAGTCCAATCTATAGATTCAGCGGTTACCTCAAAGATTGAGTTCATGGTGAATGCTTTGAACGAATTATATTTTAAATCTGTTTGACAATATATTCTATGCATATGGAGCCCTTGTCAACGTATACGTATATTTTAAATCTGAACAGTACAATGTTATCTCATTTTTTTTATATATGAACCCTCCCACACATGTCTACCCTAGCAAGTCGCCTCTATCGACCACTAGCCGGGGCCGTCCGAACATGAATCACTACGTTGTCATCTCCAACTTTGGTGGACATGAAGGTTGAGGCTATAGCCACGTGTGTGACTGGGAATCAGCCTGCACAAGTTGTGCTCTCCTTCGAGCATGCTCATGTCATCGCGCCAAGAATGGGTTGAAGAAGATAAGTAAGTAAAAAGAAAAGAAATAGAGTTATGAAGGTTCTCCAACTTTGTAGAACTGATTTTTTGGGAACCCCGGGGAGACATTATTTTTTGCTCCCAATAACTCTTTAGTAATGTTTTGAAAAAACTGTCGGGGTGCTCTTATGCTCTCTCGACTCAAAGCTGGCAAAAAAAACCTTCAACGGAACCTCGCAAAAAAAAAACCTTGAACGGAAACGAATGAACGATGTCCAGTGGGGGCGACCCGGGCGGCGCCTTGCTGCGACGGCCAAAAGCTGCGGCCGTTAGCGAGCGGTGATTAGGAAAAGGCAAGGGCTCTGCCGAGAGCGGGGTGGCGGGTGGGGGCGCGCAATCAACTCCCTCCCACCTTCCGACGGGCTGGTCCACTCCCGCCCGCGCCCCCTATCCCGTCCGGCCGTCAACGCAACTCTGCCGCGGATGAGACCAGTCGTTGCTTCGTAAATCGTACGTGCGCCCTCCGCCTCACCATTCGCCAACGTATCCGTGCTCTTATCTCTACCGTTTACCTTGTGTGTCTTTAGTGTAAAATAATAATATGTAACACTCTGCCACAGTAAATCCTTCAATTTTAAAATTACCTTCACAATAATAATATGTCGTTAGATTTACGAGAATGCTGATAGTTGTTTTAGATCATAAAAGTCCTGGCGTTGGCTGCGGCAGTTCATAGCACCTGTCCAACTGAGTAGCTCTGAACTTGAGCTGATCATGAGCTAATGTTGTCTAGCATGCTCCTCGCAAGAGAAGTGTTAGTACTGAAAATCAATCAGATTTGCACCGGTACGTAGAGCCGTAGCCGTGCAGAGTGCAGCACCGGCGAGCCATTGATGTCTTAAAAACTCTACACATGGCCCAACTGCCCAACGACGTGCTGATCGTGGTGGTACTGGTGGATCCCATAGCGTGGTTACTAGCTAGCTCCAGCCCTAGCTCTGAATGCATTCATGGACCTTAGCTGGTTTGTCAAAGGGCCAGCCTCCACATCCTCTATCATAATCTTTTCAAGTACACGACAGTGCAGATTTTGAATCTTTTCACTTTTCTGATGAGCACGGGAAAAGCAGTGAAAATGTGAAATTGCAATGAGAGTCTTCACGAGCATCGGCTGTCTGTATTTTCACAGTGCACGGTGTCATGGCGAAGCAAGCGTGTCTTGTTGACGATGCACATCGGATTCTACTGATGATTCTTCCAGTCCGGTACTGTTACACCCTGACAAATCAGAGATAGTCGTAACCTGTAGGGATAGGCCACTCCGTGTTTAGTCCTCCTGGACACGCCTTCGTGTTGATTTTTGTAGTCTTCATCAAACGGTCGTGCTCACCAGTCGCCACTCACCACTTGCTTACGCAGGACATGCCCGTGTCGTCGCCTCGGCCGGTGCACCGTTTCCAATTACCCCCGCCGCATCAACACAGGCAAAATCGGGCTAAACCGGTCGTCCTTCCCTCCACAGCGACGTAAAAAAAATCAATGATCTTCCTTTCGTCCATGGGGTCCAATGCCCCAACCTTCTCCCCAGAAAGGCGAAGGCGGCGAGAGGCTTCAAAGCAACTCTTCATCCTGCCACCACCCTCCGGCCCTGCCATCTTCATCCCATCTGCCCTTGCAAGCGTTCATCTGCACGCTTTCCTCTCGCTCGGCGGCAACAAGATCCCTTACTTCCGGTCCGGGCACGCAGGGACCAGGCACGGTCGCTGTTTCCCATGCTGCAGCCGTAATCGTTGAGCAGAGCGCGGAAGCCATGGCGGCGTCGGTGGTGGCGGGGAAGCTGGCGCCCGCGCACCGGGTCACGTCCGCGCTGGCGCACGCGGCGCTGGAGTGGGTCCTCATCGCTCTGCTCCTGATCAACGGTCTGCTCGCCTACGCCGTCGCCAGGTTCGCGGACTACTTCGGGCTCGCGCCGCCGTGCCTCCTCTGCTCCCGCGTGGACCGGCTGTTTCAGGCGGACGGTGGCGAGGCCGGGGGCGCGCGGCGCCTGCGGGGCGTCCTGTGCGGCGCGCACGCCGCGGAGATCTCCGCGCTGGGGTACTGCCTCAGCTACCGCCGGCTCGCCGAGGCCTACGGCATGTGCAGGGGAGAAGGACGCCGCCACGGCCTGTTCTTGCTGCCAAGCTGCTGTTGTAAGGACTTCTCTGCGCGAGGTACAGGACACGAGGGAAGACCGTGCCGAGGAGAAGATGTCAGAGGAGGAAGACCATGGCTATGCTCTGCTGGCTCAAGAAGAGTTCGAAGACGAAGAGAAGGAAGAGGTCGAGTGTCTACAGCAGCAAGACGAGGTGCAAGGCCAAGAACAGCAAGACGAGATGGAGGTCGCCGTTGAGGACGGGTCCCTGGAAGCCATGGCTCAGGGCGACGTGATCGCGCACGTGGGCGACCGGTTGGTGCCGGTGGTGGCGCTCGATCAGATGACCATCGCCGATGAATCAGGTTTGCACCGTGAAGTTGAAGAGGGCTACGGCAGGAATCGTGCAGATTACGAGCAAGATTCGAGGGATGTTGATATCGGCGTGGTTATGGAGGAGAAGCTGGTGTCGAATTCTGCGGTTGAGGAATCCGTTGTGCCCGTCAACCCCATCCCTCATCCAGAGACAGTAACATCTGATCCCGACCAGAATTCCATTCTCCAGGTGGAAGATGCTGCTGAAGAACACGTTGTTGTGCCTGAAGGTAATCCCGTTATGTGTTTCTCATGTTCAGTTCGAGTTCTTGTCAGCTAGTTAGTATCTCGTCTCATAGTTCTTGTCTTCAGTCACCGACGCAATTCCTGATGATGACAACATGGCAGCAGAGGTGGACACGAACTGTGAGGTATCAATCGGAAGCGAGATATGCGAACATGAGTCGGCAGCTGTTGATGAGCCGGCTGCTTCGTCGGCCGTTCAAGACGATCAGCCATTGGAAAGCCTTGTCCATCTCGCGGCCCCAACTGAGCGAGGTACAGTAAAGTGATTGAACATTACTCCGCATATTATACCCCC
>VSTD030000870.1:0-14392 GCA_008808055.3 Sporobolus alterniflorus
TCAGCGTGGGCATTCTATTGAACCCTGTAGAACCGAGTAGTCTTGTTTTGGATCACTTGGTCTTGTTGGTGGAGAATCTTGGTGGGACATGCCTTGTACGTCAAGTCTAGCTCCAATGGGATGGTATCTTCAACAACAACATCAGTCGGGGGCTTCAGACATCTTTTGAGTTGGGAGATGTGAAACACATTGTGAACTCCCAATAGCTTCGATGGTAGCTCCACTTCATAAGACAACACCCTGTACTTGTTGATGATAGGATACATACCGATGTAACGGGGTGCTAGCTTTCCTTTGATGCCGAAGCGACGTACACCTTTCATTGGGGAGACTCGAAGGTATGTGTGGTCACCCACTTCAAATTCTAAGGGACGACGCCTCTTATCTGTGTAGCTCTTCTGACGAGATTGGACAGTCAAGATGTTTGCACGGATTTGCTTCACTTTCTCTTCTGCCTCTGTCACAATGTCGGGACCAAAGATAACCCTTTCGCCTGACTCAGACCAACACAGTGGTATGCGGTAGGGTCATCTATAGTGTGCTTCTAAAGGTGACATCTTGATGCTTTCTTGATAACTGTTGTTATATGAGAACTCAACTAGTGGAAGATGCTTGTCCCATTTCGGACCGTCATTCAGAACACAAGCATGAAGTATATCTTCGATGATTTGATTGACTCGCTCAGTCTGTCCATCAGTCTGAGGATGATAGGTTGAGCTTCGAATGAGATGGGTGCCCAAACAGTCATGTAGTTATTACCAAAATTGTGCCACAAAGATAGATCCCGTGTCAGAGATAATGGTCTTTGGGATACCATGATAATGAACAATGTGTGACATGTATAGCTTGACATACTGCCAGACCCTGTATATGGTGGATATAGGTATAAAGTGAGCTGACTTTGTCAAGCGGTCCATAATGACCCATATCGAGTTGTACCCATGCGAGGTACGGGGCAAACCCACAATGAAGTTCATGCAGATGTTTTTCCATTTTCACTCGGGAATGCTCAAGGGCTGTAGATTTCCGGCTGGTCTCAAATGATCGGCCTTGACTCTTCGACACGTGTCACATTCTGACACATACTTCACAATCCCACTCTTCATTCTTGTCCACTAGAAACTCTTTTTCAAGTCTTGATATATCTTATTGGTTCCTGGATGGATATAATACCTAAAGCAATGAGCCTCATCTATGATTTTGTGGCGAAGCTCAAAGTCCTTTAGAACCACAAGGCGGTCCTTGAACCATAGAACTCCATCGACATCTTGTCAGAAGCATTGAGCTTCACCCAACTCTAGTCTTTGATGGATATGACCCATTCCAACATCTGTTCTTTGAGTGGTGATGTCATCTTTCTTGATAGTTGGAATGAGAGCTATGTTATTCAATCTGTCATGTACAACAACTCAGAGACTCGGCTCTTTCGGATCACAACAGGATGTGTGAGGTTGGATGATGAGATGGTTGCATCGGTGCTTGCGGCTTAGAGAGTCTGCAACACCGAAGTATTGGCGTATAATACATCGCATACATAGCCCGAATAAAAGTGTTATTACATGAGTTCTTGAATTACATATGACTACATAGATAATGAAGTGTTCGATGTTTCAAAACAAAGCGGAAGCGATACAAAAGACTAGCACTCGATGATACAAGGGCATGCATCGAGCCCTATGATGCGAAGTCCTCTGCAACTCTTTAAAGCTTGGGCTCCTAGCTGACTTCCTAGTCTTCAGGTGGATCGCTACTGGGCCACACAAATTTGCCGCAACAACTACAATACACATGCATCTTTGCACACAAATATAATCCACAAGTAAAGCTTGATCAACTAAAGCTCAACAAGACTGACCCGTCAATGTGGCCATAAACAGCCAACTCCTAGTATGCAAGGCTTCATGGGATAAGCTCTACACTAAGCCAAATCCACGCTAAGAGTTAGTCCTTACTTTCAAGTTTTAGCTCTATTCAAATCATTTCAAAAGGAAGGTGCATCCTACTCTAATCATATAAGAGTTGCAATCAAGTAATTAAGTTAAAGCAGTAAAACATCAATTACAATTAAGCTCATTAAGTTATCTATGTGATGACTGTCATAAACAAGCGGTACTCATATATGAGAGTCACAGCGATTCGAATCGATGTACACCCTACGGGGGAAAATCTGATCAACACACCACACGCTTTCCACGCTCGATCCGCGTAGGATCCCTGACCATACATCTCATGTGGTCTACGTAGGCAACCTTTCGCTAGTCCCTACGAGGATGAAATAGGCTCCTACACCCGGAAAGAAGTCTTGGCGACCAAAGACAGACTAGCCCGGCCGTTGCCTTGGGTCACCTCATTCTTCCTTCCTGACGATAGCCTTGGAGTAGGAGAGAGAGGTTTCAGCCAAGTGGTTACACAGCTACATCAACTTACTGGGCCCATATACCAGCATGCGATCGGTACGTTTAATACTTGCTCACGGGGCCAACCCATAGGTCCTTAATCGACACAGACGGGGGCTACAACCTTGGAGGTGCCGACTTTCCACATACCACTCCCTGACCTTAGCAATCAATGGTCTCCACTTGCCACCTAAGGGCCCCTCCCGGTCTCCAGTTAAATCATATTCCACCAATTAATCCAAGGTTACATTTTAAGATGCTACGACCGCCACGTGGTCTTCCAGCCACTCGGTCATCTACCATAGCCTACATCTACGCCTAGCCATCACTAATGACCTATTTCTAACAATAGGATCAATAAGGAAGGATCAGGAAAGTAACCTAATGCAACTAGGCATCACTGAACTCCTATCACCTAATGCACAAGCAAGATCATAAATAAGATATAAAGAGCAAAATTTAAGGATAGGGTTAGATGCACTGGGGCTTGCCTTGCCCTTGCTCGGGGTTAGTCTTCTCGACTTGTACTAGCTCCTGCAGCTCCTCGGGTTCTTGTCCCGCCGGGTCTAACACAAAATGCACAAGTATGAGACACTAACAAAAGTGCAATGTATATGGTGCAAGGTGCAATATGATGCATGATCAGGAGTATTCGACTCATTTTAACTCATAAAAGCAAATTACTAATTTTATTTCTAAGCTTTCCTATTTATTAACAAAACAACTAGGCATTGAAAAATTAATAACATGTAATTCAGGATTCTAAACTTCTTCTCCGATTTTATGTGGGTTGTATACAATATAAGGAATCATTGGGTCAAAAATGAATATTTTCCTATGCATATTTGATTTACTACCATTTATTTACTGTAAAGACATAATTTAAATGATAACAAATAATCTAAGCAGCAAATAACTATGGGCAATTTTGTACGAGCTACTAAGCATGATGTGCACATGTATGTTAAGTTTGGAGATTTTACTTTTTATGTATGATTGTAAATAAATACGTCGAGGTTTGAGTTATAGGAATTTTCTATGAGGTAATAAAGAACAAATTGAAATTTGGTCAAGCCTATTGTCAAGATCTACTCACAAGGATTATATAGAAATTTATTTCTTATTTTTCTGAGTTTTAATTCATTTTTATGCATTTTAGAATCTTAAACGAATTTCTAGAATGTTTAACTCAGAAAATGAAGGAACAGTACTGGGCCGGTTTCGGCTCAGGGCCACGGCCCATTGGCGTGGCCCAGCGGCTTGAGCGCGGTGTCGGGGAGGCGCCGGGGAAGGTTTGAGGTGGTGGAGGCTCACCGTGCAGCGGGGTGACGGTGGACAGCGGCGCTCAATGGCGGTGAGTGGGCTCCGGTGGATGGCGGCAGGCTCCGACGGTTCCTGCGGTAACGCAGTGGAAAGGGGAGGGTGAGCAGTGGCCAAATCGATGACATGGTGCATGAGAAGGCGGAGCTCATTGAGTGAAGTGGACGGCGACGACGCTCCGGCCCAAAACCGGTGTGGGGAAGGGGTACCCGGTGGTCGACGACGGCGTGCGACCTACGAGCGACGAGTACATGTGGTAAGGGTGCTTGGCGGTGGGCGGCCTCACGAAGAAGAAATGAGGGTTTGGGGCCGGCCAAATGGCGTCCACGCGGCGTGGAGGGGGATGGGGACCTAGTCGAAGTAGGGCATCGTGGTGCAACATTGGCACGAGCCCGACTATCATGGGCCCGACCCGAATACACAATGACCTTTTGTAATTGTACCAAAATTTTCAAACGGCTTTGAATTGATTTGGTTAAAAGTGGACTTCTCATGCTCAAAATTTTTTAAATAAAATATGGAATTGAAGGGTTTAAAGAGATGAACAACTTTCTCCATAGGAACTTCTTCAGGTTCGAAATGGTGAAAATTCAGAGAAGCTTCTAGTCTTGAATTTGAATCAAATTTGATCGGAATTTCCTCTTGGAACTTCAGATTCTGATGAAACTTGGACCAAAGACTTACAACGAAGAGTTCAAAGTTCAAATTAAAAATTTAGGGACTTGGTCACGAAGGTTTTAATTGAAATTGAGCCGAACTTTCTTTATTCGATTAGCATTTGATTAAACAAAGGACTTAATGCATAGTTAAGCCACTAATGACAGTAAATAGGGCAGCTGTAACATGGGGTGTTACAACGGTGAGAGCACAGGGGGGGGGGAGGGGACACCCCCTCCAATCCTAAATCCTTAGAGGAGGATGAATAGGTGGAGGGGGAAGTAATTCCACCTCCCCACTCTCCACTGTGTGAGGCTCTTCCCTCGCTTGACGACATCTTCCGCAGGCAAGCAGGGATCGCAGTCGATGCACGTCGACCAAAATGGACCTAGACAGAGATCGGGCCGACGACTGGCTCGCCACCGTAGCCCTGCCTGGCGCTGGTAGCTCCTGGCTCTGGGGGTTGAGTGTTGTACCTATGTTTATGGGATTAGCTCACCTATTCAAGATTTCGTAGGTCCCGTCGTGCTTGCCGGACACTGGGGGTGCCATGGCCCTGACAGTGGGGCCATCCATGCCGAGTCCGAGGGGAAGGGCCCCCTACCCAAGAAGGCTTGCCTTGGGTCTATCTTGCAGGTGTCTTCTCGGTATGCGCATGGATCCGCTTGTTGCTTATGCAGCTCCTGCTTCTCCTGCTTACTTCCATGAACTCAAGAAATGATTTGCGTGTGGTAGAAGTCGTACCTCGGCAACTCCGATCACCCGGTGGTTGGCTGCACGTCCGGTGATACCTGTGCAACCGTCCTTGGTGGTGTCATCGGCCACGAGTGCACATGACCTGACCTCGGCCCCCTTGAGCTCTTTGCGTCTGACGGTGGCGCACTAGGAACCACCAGTGTTGGATGAGTTGGCACAGGATGTGCTAGAGATGCAGATGCAGTGGGTGCGGGAGGCACCGATATCACGGGCGCAGGAGACGCCAACGACACCAACATTGGATGGGAGTGGCGTTACCCTTTTACAGGGTGTGCCTGACCCAAGCGGAGCCTGGTGCTGATGATGCGCCACTAGGAACCGTGAGCATTGAGGCGGACAGGGCAGCCCCCCCCCACCAGGCGATGATGCCGGGAGTCCACGCCATGACTTGGTGGGGGCGGGGCATTGATTCTAGTACGTCGGGGCAAATAGCCCTGAGCGACACGGTCCCAGCCCCCGAGTCCTTGGGTGTTGTGGGTCCGGGGGTAGCCAGACTACTTCTGCTAGGCTACCCTGACTCCACATTCCTGCCTGCCAACTAGGGGCAGGTGGAGAGCAGCACAGAGCAGTCGTGTTTGCATGTCGAAGTCATTAAAAGAATGTTGTAGGACACACTGGCCGTGGTTGGCCGAGATATCCTGCACCCAATCTGGGTTGGTTTGGAGAAAAGTGGAAAGTTTACCTATGCACTTCTGGCTTCCTTTGAGTTCTATACCCCCTTGCTTTTGGCTCTGCATGCCCACACCCCAGGAGGAGGTAACCCGGGCATGGGAAGCCACCGTTGTGGTGAAGGTCGTCCGTGTCGAGGCGGTGCGTGATGCGGAGGCATCTGCTCAGGAGGTCGCTGTGACGTGGGAGAGCATCGCGGCTGTTGTTAGGGATGCGGAGGACCGAGCCGCCTTGGCTGAGAGGGAGGCCCGGGAGAGGGTGTCGAGGGTGGAAGCGGAGAGCACTACGACACTGGCCTCTTCTCGTGGGGAGGTAGAGGACCTTGCTTGGTGGATTGCCCTTTTTGAGGGCGGCCTTGCGGAGGTGCGCAATTCTCGAGATATGACTGAGGAGAAATCCTGGGGCTTGACTGACACGGTGACCGACGCCGAGTGGCGACTGGAGGAGTCTAAAAGGGAGTGTCGGGAACAGGTTAAGGAGCTCACCCTCCTGCAAATCCGGGGCTTTGAACTATGCCTTACCGTAGTCGGTCCTCCGAGAGTGAGGAGTCACCTTTTGGAGGGGATGCGGGTTGCTACCCTCTGCTACACCGAGATGGCCAGAGAGCTTGCCGCGCTTAGGACAACAGTGTCCTCCACCACGGAGTTCACGCTCGGGCACTCGCCCAATGACACCTTCCTGGTGGAAGTTGTGGACGAGCTGATTGCTGAACTTCAGAGGTAGGACGAATGGCGGTCACGCCTTGAAAGACCCGGCGTAAGGGTCTGCGACCTGATCCTAGGGCCACCTTCTAGCCGGGCCCGGCTGGCCGACCGACTGGAGGAGGCCGTCAGACAACTTGGGGCAGAGCAGGCTGTGCGTTGGGAGGCGGACACTGAGCTGGAGGCCCTTCGAAACTCTACCGCCCGAGTCTAAAACTTGGTGCTGGAACAAGCTGATGACTTGTCTTCCTTGGCGGCGTCACTATCCTCGGCGATGGAGCTGCTCGAGGGCCGTATTGATGCCGCGGCTGCTAACGTGGTTTGTTGGGGTGCCCACGTTCCCCTGGCGAGCCTGACGACAAGCTTGGGGTTCGGTGTGCTAGCCCCGCTTCCATGGTGAGCCTCGGGGTGAGAAACCAGCCGGTGGTGATGCCATCCTTGCCGTGGAGGGCTACGCGATAGGCCTCTTCCAATCGGCCCTAGCGTGAATTGGGCTGGAGGCTGAGTCTGACCGGCATCAGCGGGCGCACTCTGCCAGTGGCGCTGCGGCGATGGCGTGGATCTCTGCCAGCTGGCGGTACAGCCTGTCCACCCCATCAGTGGAGGGCGGTGGTAGCGTGTTTAGGGGCATGGCTGCTGCGGCCACGGTCAGCCCCCCTCGGTCACATAGTAATTTGTTAGTACATGACAAGACATCTTAATAGCACATTAAAAATACAATATGAATATTTTACCTTGCACCTAGAATATGTTTTGTTGCTGGTAGAAGTAGAAAACTTCCATTCACCACCCTTATCTGCTCTCAAAAACACCACTCTAAATCAGTCTTCATTAGTTTTTATGGATCTAATAGTATGATCATTGAGTATAGCATGTTGTATGACTACTTTCTTGCATTGCTTCGCATATGTAAACACTCTACCAACAGCAATGCATAGATCATCAACATCATATGAGAATAGAGGGATTTCGTCATCATCATTGGCCAATATTTCATCATCAGGATCATATTCAAGACTAGAGGATTCAATGTCAGAGTCAGATGAAGCTGCCAAGTCAGTATCATAGCTGTTGTCACTCAATGCAACCAGAGAATCAGTGTTAGATTACATGCTCTCCTCATCAGCCCCGATCAATCTTCATTAGTTTTTATTAGATGTCTCATGTGTGATTTGAGTTGGATCAACACAAGGATCCAAATCAAGGGATGAAATATCCGGTGTTTCTAATACTACCTATCTCACCCTCTCACGGTAGGGTACAATCTATGTTTGGTGGGTGAAAATTGAAATGGACCATCAAAGTTATTGATTATCAATATGCACCACTTCACTCTCTAGATTCAGATTAAACCACTCAAGCAATTATTTATCACTTTTTATTAGAACACACATCTTCACAATCATTAACAAAAATAGAGATATATTACTTAGAACCCTAAATGTGGAGGTGACACGGGACCGCGATGGGACACATATTGACTTCTCCCCATCTACCCGACCCGCCGGTCCTTTTTATTAAAAAAAAACCCAGACCCACACGGGTGAAGTGTTTGTGGCGGAGTGGATCAGACGGGTGCCATACTGGTTTGGCAACTGACACCTCGGCCCACTCTCCGCCATCTCCCGCTGGCAAGCGGGTCCCGCTATCTCCTGCCCGCCTCCTGTCCATCGCCCGCCTCGCTCTCCTGCTCGCTGCTCCTCGCTCTCCTTGTCCCGCCCCCCTCTCCCTCCCTTTCGCCGGCGACGTCGCGACGAGCTGCACCTAGGTTTGGATAGATCAGGGATTGGGCTAGAAGAAGGGGTAAGACATGGAGGAATCCGCGGGCTTGCGCGGCGCCGGGGGATACGGTGGCCTGGACGCGCAGATCGAGCAGCTCATGGAATGCCACCCTCTCCCGGAGCCAGAGGTGAGAGGCACCATACCCTTCTCTTTCGCTCTTGTAGTGCCAGGTTCTTCATCGGGCGGGATCCAGGGGGGCTTGGGCTGGGCTGTCTCGGGCAGGAATGTTCTAGGGTTAGATCGATTTCGGAAGGACAAAGTTTGTTTCTTCTGGTGTCTTGCGTTCAGTCTGCGGTGGTAGATCTCACGCAGAGATGGAGAATCTATTTTATCATGGCGGGGTGGGATAAATGGCGCAGCTTCGTGAGCTCAACCGTTGATTGCTGGACTGGAATATGCCTCAGATGCCGAATCTTTGTCACCACCTGAATTTATGATGACCGTTCCTGTCATTGAATCGACATGCTCACTAATTGATGTTTTATGTTCCTGTTCGGTTTACCATGGGTGACGCAGAATTTGCATCTCTGTTTTTCTCTGATAGTGTTAGGTAGAATTTGATCTGTTGAAGATTGTAAAATCTCGGTAGAGGTCATTTCATGTTCTTCTTTTTACTGATTGGAGTATTTATCACAGGTTAAAGAGTTGTGTGAGAAGGCCAAGGAGATATTGATGGACGAAAGCAATGTTCAGGTACTGCAGATCTTGCAATTAATTAACTAGCTTGTATTTTTTATTGGAGCTGCTACAACGTTGCATCCTATATAACTATATAAGTAAAATCCACTAAGGCTCATTAATTTGAATTCCCTCAATATGCAGGCATGCTACCTCAGCTTCACCCCTATCTTTTTAGACACATATCTTTCGACATTTCTATATTGACAAATAGATAATTATAATTAGTTAAAATATATTTAATGTCATGTTACGATGTTTAATTTGCTCTTAAATTGTTTGTTACTCTTTCTGCAACAACGCGCGGGGTTATCAACTAGTTTCTATTATAATGAATTAATGATATCTATTTGTTTGAGTCCTAAGGTTTGGTTGGAGAAAATTATCACAATATGTGTCGGTACCTTGGGAACTGGGTACACTGTCACCAAAAAACCTAGTCAACGCTCATCCATTGACTCATCAACGGATAGAACAGAAGACTCGGATCAGCCTTCCTGTTGAGGTGGGCTCCAGTGTTGCCACATGGCCTCGTGCCCTAGGTTGTTTTAGAGCTTACCTCCCTGTCGGTGTGGTCTCCCGTGTTGCCATGTGTCCTCGTTGTCTCTCCAATGCTTGCCTCCTAGCTGAGGCGGGCTCTCGTGCCGCCCCGTGGCTCTGTGCCTGCGGCAACCATCAGGACTCGCCCACTTGCTGGGTGGGCTCCGGTGCTGACATGTGTCACCGCTCCCGTGCAATCTCTCAGGCCCGCTTCCCCACCATGCTCCATTCAGTTTTTATATGTAATAAAGGGAACCATCTTGTTATAGACAGGATAAATTGAATTTTTTTTGCTTGACATGTCTTTTTGTGGTGTCTTATGCAAGAATTTGACTTTTTGGACTAATTTCTGAAGGGTATTGATACTATGGAATTTGCTGTTTCTGTCAGCACTTATCACACTATTTATGTGGGTGGGCAGGAAAATGCGATTAAGTGACAGAGGAAAGGGAAAATAGGTTTGGCACTCTATTGGTTAGGTAATCCCAAATTAGTGAGCATATTGCTCTTTAATCATTACATTTTCCTTTCTTCCAAAAGACAAGTTCGTTTTCCACGTATACTGCTATCAAACTTGTTTGGACCGGAACAACACAATCCTATGGGGGACCTGTATTTTAACCTGTTATGGTTTTGTAAAAATTATCATGTTGATCTTACCAAGTGTTCAGAGTACAGATATTTAGGCAGATTATATGAAGATATAATCTTATTTTGCATTGGAACATGACACACTAGTACGTACGTTTCATATTTTTTTAGTTAGACCCAAAGTGGTTGGACTCTTCCGTGGACCTTGCGCAAGAGGGAGCTACGTGCACCGGGCTGCCCCTTTTATCCTTGAGGATTGCTGCCTACATAGATAGAGCTGAAAGAGTGATCTGATGTCTAATACATTTCGTCCCTCAGTTTAACTATTAGCTTCTTGTTTGATTCACAAAACTTAGTTGTGTTTGACTATGGGAAAACCATTCATATTTCATGCTTGGCACATGTATCGATGTTGATATTATTCATAGCATGCATATTGTAATTTACAATTGAGAATCTTATTACACTTTGCGTACAGCCAGTTAAAAGTCCTGTGACAATTTGTGGTGATATTCACGGGCAATTCCATGATCTTGTAGAACTTTTCCGGATTGGCGGAAAGGTACTCAATACACTGTCCGGTTTTTATGCTTGGTTCTTGTCATATAATTTAGCATTGTTCATTTCATTCTATAATAGCTGACACATTTTTCTTTCTTGTTTGCTAGTGTCCAGATACAAATTATTTGTTCATGGGAGATTATGTAGATCGTGGATATTACTCTGTTGAGACTGTAACTGTAAGATGTAACCTGATCATTGCAAAAAAAATTCTCTATGAACTTTCACATGTCAATATTCCTTCGTTTAGGATCCGTCTACTGATTCAGCCCACCTACCCTGTTACCTGGAACATGCATCTTGCAAATATTGTTCTTGATTTAAATACTTGTCTTTGGTCATAACTTCTTCTGATGCCACTTGTGACCTATTTATCTAACTAGACCAAAAGAGCAGCAATTCTATCATCATTACCAAGGTTAATATCATTTACTGAATTAGCATAGACTACTTTCGAATGTTAATTGTTGACGTCGAGAGAACTGGGTTTAGCTCTCCCAACATCAACAGAAAAAGTTTGGAGGGAGTACCTGTTGATGATCTTATGTTTTAATCCATGCTATTGAAGTTTTCCCACCTTCATGCTTTCTTCAGTGACATGATATAGTTCCATTGTGCAGCTTTTGGTGGCGTTGAAGGTACGCTACCCACAACGCATTACAATCCTTCGTGGAAACCATGAGAGTCGGCAGGTAATTTTAAACTCCACAATGCCCATGGGATGACATGATTCTCTCTTTCAATTAAAGTGCAAACTTCATTGTTTTCTTAGTTTCACTTTTCCTTCTTAGAATATTATCTTCTTTGTAAATATGAAGACACTTTCTACTCTTCATTGCGAACTCGTCCTGTTCTTATATTATATTCGTGAACTGTTCAATTACTGCAGATCACACAGGTGTATGGCTTCTACGATGAATGCCTACGAAAGTGAGTCTATTTAGGTGCTTGAAAGTTGTCTTACTTTTATTCCATTTGTAGCGTGTTCATTTATGTACTGTAACATCGCCTTAGTACTAGAAGTGATACTTGCCTCAGTTGCTTAAAGTTAGTCTGGAAACTGTAACTCTTGCAATTTAGAGATTTGACTGTAGCCAAGTACTTTAGTAACTGTAATCATTATGATACATTCTCTGCAGAGTTTATTTTGCCGTTGGAGGTTTTAAAGGAACTTTTTATAGTCAAGAGTATTTTTTATGTCCTATTGATCATGCTGGCTCATGTTGACTGTCTCTTCCTTGAGAAAGCCCTTCCATGATTAAGAACTCACTCATAAATAGTAGGATGAATTAATTTCATTAACACTTTGATACACTCTATACTTCGTTATTCTGCTTTTTCTATTTAGTGGTGTGTTTCTTGTTTGATCCTGCTGTATTTTTTTACTCTTTTACACAGGTATGGCAGTGCAAATGTTTGGAAGATTTTCACCGATCTCTTTGATTATTTTCCACTGACGGCATTGGTGTGTGTTCATCTTGAGGGCTCCCATTTTTCCTTAACGTCGTTGCTATACATAATTTTTGCAGTTGTCTTCCATTAATCACACTATGCATTTATTGCTATGAAACGTCAAAGTACTGCATATTTTAAGCTATGTTCAGCATTCACTCGTGTCCTATTTTGTCAACTCAATTCTTCACTATTCTTTAAAATATAGAAAAAAAATGCTGCCAGGGAAGTGATGAACTAATGTACCCATTTGCCACATTCACTAATGCGCCCATTTGCCACATTTGTATTTTGCTGTGTCTTCCTGCTCATGTGACTTCTAAAATACTAGAAACAGTCTGCCCTTTAATAGCTTACGATGGATATTGGATAAACTGCAATACTCTGTTTGATGACACAACTGTTGCCAGCTACTCTAGCAGAAATCAATATTTTGTTTAGCTTATAAGTTTGAAAATACATTGAGGCTTTTACTGTCATTTGTATGGAAATCTTATTGATGTTGCATTCTTCTGCTCAGGTGGAATCAGAAATGTTCTGCCTTCATGGTGGTTTATCTCCATCCATCGAAAATCTTGATAGTGTTCGTAGCTTAGAACGCGTTCGAAGAGGCCCCTCATGAGGGACCTATGTGCGACCTTCTTTGGAGTTTTGCTACGTTATGTTCAATCAATGTGAGTCGTTCATTTGTCTAGATCTAATGGTTAAAAACAGGGAGTTACCTATTGAGAGGTACTTTAAATGGTGGGTCAGTACTAAATTAGTGTGGCTCAGGTACCAAAATTATTAATTTATTAATAACACAATAAAAATCAACGGCTGAGATTAAATAAGATCTTAGATACCTCTCAGGTATACCAGAAACACCGTAGCAGAACTCCCTTCTTTGGTCTGATCCAGATGACAGATGTGGTTGGGGCATATCTCCACGTGGTGCTGGATACACTTTTGGACAAGTACTACTTACAATATATCACTTTCTTACTTATTGATAGACTGCTAACCACTTCTGCTCTCAACTTTGTAGCTTCAATTTTGCAGGACATATCAGAACAGTTCAATCACACGAACAATCTCAAACTTGTAGCCCGGGTTCATCAATTGGTCATGGAGGGATATAATTGGGCACATGTAAGTCCTTTAGCACAAATTAGTCCCATCATTTGTTTAGTTTGCATGGTCTTATGGTTCAAGATCAGAGAGGCTATCCGAGACTCAAAAAGTTGACCCCACATTTCCAGGAACAAAAGGTAAAAGTCCAGCCCTTTGAAAGGTAAACGCCTTTGCCCCTTTGTAGTCGGCCAAGGGCTAACACGTGGTGCTTAGTTGGGCCGGACCAGGCGGACTGGTTTATGCATGCCGGACTGGTGGCATACTACTCTCGTATAGGAACTATGCAGTCCCTGTAGAGTCCTCATAACCTCTGATGACTTCGACATGGACATGGTCAGGTCACACTCCATCCGTCTTGTGCATTTTGTAGCCGGTTCTCCACAATTGATGCTGGACATCTGAGAGACTAGAAAGGCATGGGATGAACAACTACGGCCCTTGTGCATTTTGTGATCAGAATTCAGAAACCATTGATCACCGGCTGCTCGGCTGTGCTTTCAGTCGTCAAGTCTGGCTTCTGATTCTTCAGCGTTTCGGTTGGCAATTGCTGGCACCTATGCAGGAGGAAGGATTGGTATTCTGGTGGCTTCGGATGTGCCGAAGATTGCCCAAGCAGGGCAGGAAGTGTTTTGATTCTGTTGTTTTGCTTGTTACGTGCAGCTTGTGGCTTAAGCGCTACGATTGTATATTCAGAGGTAGTCCCCCCCAGGTTGGGGAGATAGTTCGTTTCGCTAGTGACCAGCTTGTAAACTGATGTTCTGCCGGACTGGTCGATCGGTCGCTTGTAGCTTTCTTGTAATAGGTCTAGCATCCCGGTCGACTAGTCGGCGGTGAGGCTGCCCTAACCTTTCTCTTCTCTCTCTTAATGCAAAGCGTGCTAAGCAACGGTCTTGAAAAAAACACTCCATCCATCTTGTGATCCTGTCGCATGCATGCCGACTCACTTAGCTACAACGTTGCGCCGATGACTGTAGCATGCCTACAGTGACAGCTAAGGACTTTGGAAGGCATGTAATAACTAATTTGTACTGTGGAGTTCCATCAGTACATGTCACTATTAGAAAAATAATTTGTTGTAACACCTGAGATCTATTATTGGTGTCGGCTGGTAACAGTAGTCGATACCAATAATGGTGGGCTTACCACCTGATATCAGTAATCCATTATTGGTATCAA
>VSTD030000871.1:0-14389 GCA_008808055.3 Sporobolus alterniflorus
CTTATACATATGATATCCACTTTAAATTTAATTTTCACCGTTATATTCTACGTGGCGAGATGACCAAAACTATATCTCACTAAATTTACTCTATATTTGTTTTATGTTTTAAAGAATTTTTAAATTAATTAAATATGCTCTATATTTGTATATGTTTATATTTACTATAAAACAAAATATATGGATCACACAATCAAATATGTTTTCTGAGGTTATCACATTATGTTGATGCGCAAGGGCAGCGTCTGCCGACGATTTCTCTTACAAAACGTCGTGCGTATCCGTGCTGCTGCTGCTGCTGCTGGTCCCTGCGCGAGCCGCGACGCAATATCATTTCCCGCGAAAAGCGACGTGTGCAGCAGACCCGAGCGACGACGGGTCAGCAATACGACGCGGCGTGCCGGCGGTATGGCGCCCCCGTAGCACGACGTCACGTACGCCGCTCATCCGCGTCGGTGTTGTCACCGCCCCGCCATCAACGCGCTGCGGCCTGCACTGCACTGTTGCCTCATCGGCTACGACGGACCTGCTCACGCCGCCGCCGATGACGCTGATTCGCCGCAGCGTGCGTGCAGGGGTAGTACGGTTTCCTCCTGCTACGACGGACCTGCCAGCGGCCACTGGGCTCACACCGACCAGGACGCGTGTGACCATGCCTCGTCATTTGATCGTGTGCGGCTGTAGTTCATTTTCCCTTCCACGCACCATTCCTTGCAGCCAGTTATAGATGCCCCGTCGTTTGATCGTGTGTGGAGTGATGTTGTCATTACAAATTCTCACGAGGCAAAGAAGGGGGGCATGTGCCCCCTGCACCGAGAATATCGTTTAGATCATGGAATGGATTCACTTGGCAACATCAGTTACTCCTGCAGTTGCAATTAGTTGATGTTATACTTCAGCATTTTTGTCTTGTCTCTTATCAAATTCTGGCGACGGTTGGCATGGATAAACCCTTGACGAAACAAGGTCAGCGCCTGTGCCATGCGACTAATCATATGGAAACTTTATTTTACGCAGCTAAACACCATAGTCAAATGTGCTTGTTTGCCGAGAGGTGGCTGGCTAGGAGCCTATAACACCGTGCTGTCAATTTCTATTTGCAAAAAAAGTCAGAGCAGCAGAGACGCCGTCAATTTCTATTTGCTGTCAATTTCTATTTGCAAAAAAAGTCAGAGCAGCAGAGACGCCGTCAATTTCTATTTGCTGTCAATTTCTATTTGCAAAAAAAGTCAGAGCAGCAGAGACGCCGTTATGGGCTATCTGTATCTAACGACAATTAATACAAGTCTGCTCAGTGTGGAAATGTAAATGTTACACTTCCTTGTGACGCACTGATTAGTTGGTTCGCACATTTTCGTACGGTCGGGTCATTATCGTTGATGGCTAATTTGTCAATAATTAGCAGAGGCGGCAATGTCTATCAGGAGGCATGAACACAACCATTTATTTATCGTTCCTGGAGCAACCTTTTGGGCACTGGACCCGGGTCCTATATATTTTTTTCCGGCACCATGGCCTATTCAAAACAACTTCCTATTCAAAACAACTTCGTTTTTCATAGACATGGTTTCATATAGATGAAACCACTTCAATCTCTCTTTATTAATTCCTTGTTACGGCATTAAAAATGATGGCATGGCAATCTATCTAATGAGAACAAACTGTCACTGCAAGTATATGGTAACCCCAGCAAAAACTCTGTTTTGCTTTCAGTCCAAAAGTAAGGCGAAATCTTTGGCCTCAAGTTTTCTTAAAATACGTACAGGCTTAGTGAGAGAAAAATTAAGGAGGTCAAAACGTATATAAGTATGCCACTCCTAAGGTCGATGATATAACACACATTATATATGTACTATGTCACTCCGAATACAGTGTAGTTACTTTCACAGTTTGTGGAGGTCAAAACTGACTATGCGTCAGAAGTGGTTTTGTGACATTTTCACCGGAGTTGTTACAGGAGCAGTCCGTTGTGGTTCTTTTGTTGGAGGAGGGTTTTGGTCTCTTGGTTGCTAGCTATGTATGAATGTGGTGGACACGAAGATTTACGTGGTTCGAGCCAGTGGAGCGTAATATCCTATGTCCACGGGAGAACTGAGTTGTATTTCTCGAGCCTCGTCTTGCCCGTGTCAGCCTGGGCCTTTCTTCTGCCCGCGAATCTGTTTTCAGACCCCTGAGAAGAGGTGTCTACCCGGTCCTTTTATAGCTCAAGGCCGAGTAGTTACAATGAGACCCAGGGCCCGACAGTTGGCCCCGAGGTGGTTGAAACTCTATACAGCATCTAGGGTCATAATTGCTAGGAGTGGCAAATGATGTCTTGTACGGCGTCAGCAGTGCGGAGTCGTCTTGTCTTATCGCTCTGCTGCACTGAACATGGACAATGCTATAGTGCCATCCTGTCGGGTCGTATCACCACTGTAGCCATGCTCAGGAGTGGTCAGCTGGGCTTGCGTTGCACTGTTGAACCGAACTGTAGCGGCATGCACGTCTTGCAGGCGTCTCGGTAACACGCGACCGTGCTTTGGAAACATGTGAGACCAGCTGCGTGACTAGTGCAGCTAGCTCTTTCTTTATTCTTATGGTCCACAGCCCGCTAGGGGCCGTGGGGTACGTGGCAGCACCGGAGCCCACCTCGGTAGGGAGGCGAGGTCTGGAGCTGAGGAACACGTGGCAGCGTCAGAGCTCAACTCAATAAGGAGGCGAGGCTCGAGTCCACGGGACACGTGGCGGCACCGTAGCCCACCTCGGCAATAAGGTGAGGTCCGAAGCTGTAGGACACGTGGCAGCTTTAGAGCCCACCTCTGCAGGGAGGTGTGGTCCGAAGCTACAACTTACGTAGCAGCGCGTCGAAGCATGCCCTGCTCCTTGTCTTGACTTAGAGCTTGTATGCGGAGGTACCCGGTATTTAGGTTGCTGACATAGGCTCTCGGGCCCACCTCAGGAGAGGCAGTGAAGCCGCAGGTGGGGCCAATTTTTTGCCACCCCGCTCAGTTATCTTGAACTTTTTACGCGGCAATCGACGGAGGGCCCCTGGGAGCTGCCGGAGCTGGAGATCCAGGAGCGTCCACCATCAACGCTAAGAAACATCGGCGGTGAGCCCCAGGAGGTGCCAGAGCTGAAGATCTGAAAGCGTCCACCATCAACGCTAAGAAATGTCAACGGCGCGCCAAGCGGCGGGCCCCCGGGAGATGCCGAAGCTGAAGATCCGGAAGCGTCCACTATCAACGCTAAGAAACGTCGACAGCGGGCCCCCGCCGGAGCTAGAGATCCGGGAGCGCCCACAATCAACGCTAAGAAACGTTGACGGCGGACCCCTCGGGAGGTGCCAAAGCTGGAGATCCGGGAGCGTCCAGCATCAACGCTAAGAAACGTCGACGGCGGGCCCCCGGGAGGTGCCAAAGCTGGAAATCTGGGACCCGAAGCTGGAGATCCGGAAGCGTCCACCATCAACACTAAGAAACATCGACGGCGGGCCCTCGGGAGCTGTCGAAGTTGGAGATCCGGGAGCGCCCACCATCAACGCTATGAAACGTCGACGGTGGGCCCCCGGGAGGTGTCGAAGCTGAAGATCCAGGAGCGACCACCATTAACGCTAAGAAACATCAACGCCGGGCCCCCGGGAGGTGCCAGAGCTGGAAATCCGGGAGCACCCACCATCAACGCTAAGAAACATCGACGGCGGGCCCCCGGGAGGTGCCGGAGCTAGAGATCCGGGAGCGTCCATAATCAACGCTAAGAAAAGTCGACGGCGGACCCCTCGGGAGGTGCTAAAGCTGGAGATCCGGGAGCGCCCACCATCAACACTAAGAAACGTTGACGGTGGGCCCCCGGGAGCTGCCGAAGCTGGAGATCTGGGAGCGCCCACCATCAACGCTAAGAAACATCGACGGCGGACCCCCGGGAGGTGCTGAAGCTGGAGATCCAGAAGCGCCCACCATCAACGCTAAGAAACATCGACGGCGGGCCCCCGGAAGGTACCGGAGCTGAAGGTCCGGGAGCGTCCACCATCAACGCTAAAAAATGTTGATAGCGGGCCCCTGGGAGGTACCAGAGCTGGAGATCTGGGAGCTACCACCATCAATGCTAAGAAACGTCGATGGCGGGCCCCCGAGAGGTGCCAAAGTTGGAGATTCAGGAGCGTAGTGCCTTCGAAGCCCGCCCCTCGGGCAGGGCGGTGAATGATTACAGAAACATAGGGACAAATGCTCAAAGAGTAGTTAGAATATATTTCACCCTTACTCAGATTGGGCACTTCTGCTGACGCTTTTCTTGGGGCCTAGACATGCTGTGTGCCCCCCTTAGCGGGGTAGGTAATAGTTCGCATCTCTAGATGTATGTACCAAACAGTAAGACCAGACCGAGGCGCAGCGACCCACCGCTGACTGTGAGGGAGGCATCCAAGGAGTAGACATGCCCAATAGACACCTAGCCTTAGCCTAAAGCGCACTCAGGGTACAGAACCAGGCTGAGGCAAGACGATCCACCGTCGGTGGCTGAACGGGGCCCCGTAGGGAGAACTTCCTCAGGACGCGTCAGGAGTTTAACTACGTCTGGGGTTAACTTACTCAGTAACATGATATAGGAACGCTATGAACAATTAACCACCTGACCACTAAGAAAAAGGGCACAGTGTCCTACAACAGCCTAACTTAGCGAACAGCTTGACACAGACCAATTCTTTCAGGCATAAAAATGGAGCAAAACCCCACTACGAAGTGAGGCAAAACCCCGAAGGTGAAAAAGAAAAGAAAATGCAGATATAGAATCAGGTAATCCAAACCCAAAACATGCCATCACATAGGCTACCCCCGCGTCGACGATGCACACCTCTGACCAATGCCTTGTTCACCTTCACGTCTAGTGCTGCACTGAATTGCCCAAGGCCTGTAATTGTGAGTAGGGTCTATGGATTGCCCAAGGCATCCCCTGGGGTCACTTGTTACTGCCAACATCTTTTTTGCATAAGTTACTTCAAATCACCAAGGAGGCCAGCCTGCCATCGACGTCTTCAACTCCGGTGGTAGCCATTGTAGGAAATCCTGACAGCACCCACATGGGTCTGTCATCGACGTCTTCAACATATGTGGTGGTCGCTGCCGGACCTACCGCCAGCACCCCCAGGGGGCCCGCCATCGACGTCTTCAACATCGGTGGTGGTCGCTGCCGGAAATCACGACAGCAACCCCCAAGGGGCCCGCCATTGACGTCTTCAACATCGGTGGTGGCCGTGACTGGACCTGCCGCTAGCACCCCCAGGGGGCCCGCCATCGATGTCTTCAACATCGGTGGTGGCCGTGACTGGACCTGCCGCTAGCACCCCCAGGGGGCCCGCCATCGACGTCTTCAACATCGGTGGTGACCGCTGTTGGAAATCCTGACAGCAACCCCCAAGGGCCCGCCATCAACGTCTTCAACATCGGTGGTGGCCGCTGTCGGGCCTGCTGCCAGCACCCCCAGGGGGCCCACCATCGACGTCTTCAACATTGGTGGTGGCCGCTGCCGGAAATCCCGATAGAAACCCCCAGGGGGCCCACCATCAACGTATTCAACATCGGTGGTGGCCGCTGCCGGACCTGCCGCTAGCACCCCCAGGGGGCCCATCATCGACGTCTTCAACATCGGTGGTGGCCGCTGCTGGAAATCTCGACAGCAACCCCTAGGGGGCCAACCATCAACGTCTTCAACATCGGTGGTGCCCGCTGTCAGATCTGGTACCAGCACCCCCAGGGGGGCCGCCATCGACGTCTTCAACATCAGTGGTGGCCGCTACTGGAAATTCCGATAGCATCCCCTAGGGGCCCGCCATCGACGTCTTCAATATCGGTGGTGGCCGCTGCGGAAATCCCGACAGCAACCCCCAGGGGCCCGCCATCGACGTCTTTAACATCGGTGGTGGCCGTTGTTGGACCTGCCGCCAGCACCCTCAGGAGGCTCGCCATCGACGTCTTCAACATCGGTGGTGGCCGCTGCCAGAAATCCTGACAGCAACGCCCAGGGGGGCTGCCATCGACGTCTTCAACATCAGTGGTGGCCGCTGCCGGACCTGCCGCCAGCACCAGCCAGGGGCCCACCATCAACGATTGCCTAAACTTGGTACCTGCCACCAGAATTATTCTGGTGGCACCTACCAGGGGGCCACCACAGTAAACATTACCACTACGAGCAAGGCAACATCGCAGAAAAGTGAAGGCTGGAGTTTCGGTGAAAAAAATTCAGGTCCTTACGGTGCCAAGAACCCAGGAATAATATTACTACTTCAAAAGTTAAGTCCAAATCAACAAAAAAGAGGTACGACATTAATTATTGGAATAAACAGAAAGAGGAGGAAAAGATGCAGCCAGGCCAAAGGTCTACGTGTCCTCAGGCTCACGCTCTAACCGCTCTGCTACCGCGCGGGCATTATTGGAATAAACAGAAAGAGGAGGAAAAGTTGTAGCCAGGCCAAAGGTATACGCGTCGTCAGGCTCACGTTCGAACTGCTCTGCTACCGCGTGGGCAGCATCCTCAACGCCGTCCCTGGCAGCCTCCGCAGACCCTTCGATGGGGCCTTGCATCGCAAGCTCCAGGGAGATGCTAGGGTCGCGGCTCCGGAAGCACATCAGTATGTGATTAGCCACTGCCTGTGCTAGAGCACGACCTTCCTCCTCCAGGCGGCTGTCGACAGCCTCCTCCAGCTGGGATATTTTCCTCCATGCCGAGTCCAGAAGGGGAAGTACGATGCCGGCTTCAGGTGCCACGTCCCCTCCCCGGATAGGGCTGAAGCCAAAGGATGTCAGAGAAGCGTATGCCTGGCCCAGGAAGCTCCAGACACATTGTCTGTCACCAGCTCAGTAGGCCCAGAGGTGGACACAATGATTTACGTGGTTCGGGCCGCCTGAGCGTAATACCCTACGTCCATAGGAGAACTAAGTTGTATTATGCTCAAGCCTGCCTTGCCTGAGCCTTTTCTTTTTCCGACCATTTGAAAGTGACGGCTACCTGAACCTTTTATAGCTCAAGGTCGGATAGTTTATAATGAGCCACTAAGGCCCGATAGGTGGCCTTGGGTAGGTAAACCCTACACTGTAGGGCACAACGGCTAGGAGTAGCCAATGATGTCTTCAACGACGTGGACACACCGGGTCTTATCGCCTGCCACCTAGCATTCAGTCATCAGTACGGTGATGTGCCGTTGCAGACACCTTGTGGCCTAGAGTTGTTGAACCACTCAGCATTGTGACGGGCCACTGTGACCTGCCTGCCACATGTGTCATCTGCATTTAATGGGCCGCCTGCTGCATGTCTTGCGAGCGTGCGGAGCAGCCCTTATCGCGTAATGTCTTGGAAGATACGTGCGACCGAATAAAAACTTATACGAGCGAAAATGGTGAGAGGGTTTCCCGACTGTTTTCACCCTTATGGTTGGCAGTGAGCATGAGCAAATGTGAGTTAACAAATGTTTAGAGCCACGCCCGAGCCTGGAGCAGGGACGTCGTCCACGCGACCACGCTAACCGGGAGCAGGGTCGCCACGCTCGAGCCAGAGTCACCGAGCGCTGGAGCAGGGAGCACGGACATTGAGTCATCGAGCACGGGAGCGAGGAGCGCTGGAGCAGGGACACGGCTACGCGGGACGCTGTCGCCGATAGGAGCACGGGAGCTAGGACCAGGAGGGCGCGCCCAACGCGTAGGGCGGCCGACGGCGACGGTTCTTGGGCGTAGGGATGACAATGGCTTAGGTTTGAGTCGAATCGATCAAAAACCTGACCCATGAAAAGTTATAGTCGGGTTGAATTTAACACCCAAACTTGCACCCGTCGGGTGCCCGTCAAGTTTTTGTAAATGGGCCGACCCAACACAACATATTACAAGAAAAATTCATAATAAAGCCAATATACATGAGCTACAAAGTTAAGAACTTGAACTGTAAACGCACAAATAAGCCAAAAGATGAGTGAATTAGACGAATGTACAACACACAAGTGCAAGCACAAAAGCAAGATGCAGATCATAACTTCGTATGCTGCATAGGCCCTTGGTGTTTAGTCATTGTGCCTGCGCTCTTGAGTTCTTGAGATTGGCTCTGGCGGCTGCGTTCGGGATTGGAAACTAGGTTTCGCGGCTTATATACGTATGATTGTATGAGAGATTAAGTGCAAAGTGGCTAGACTAGGATGTTGTGCCGAAATTATGACTGTTTTTTTTCAGGTTTTGGGTGCACCCGCGGGTGAAAAATAAAACTCACGTCCACAGCTGATTCTGTTCGAGTCAGGTGTGGATGGACCAACGGGTGCAAAATTGCATCTGCACCCGTACCCGTTGGGTCAAAAATCCATGGGTGACTTAAAACCTGAACCCGAATTGACATTCGTACCTAGGCGGTCGAACTTTAACGGCTGGCTGCGCCGCCACTTGTACTCTATTCGTGGCTAGGGTTGCCGGTTGTGAGTTAGGGGCTGGCTAGGCTTGTAGATTGCGAGTGTGGGCTTATATACACATGAGAGATTGAGAGCAAATGGATGGGCTGGAATTATGACATTTTTCGGGTTTTAAGTGCACCCACTGATAAAAAATAAAATCCACGTCTGCACCTAATTTTGTTCAGGTCAGATGTGGGTGGATCCACGGTTATAAAATTACACTCGGCACCGGATCAAAACCCACAAGTGATCCAAAAGGCAAACCCGAATTACCATCCCTAATCGGGGACACGGTGTTCTGGAGAGCAGCGGCGTCGCGCAACGCCTGCGGCCAGGATCGCGGGATGGATTTTGGACATAGGACGTGCGCGCGACAGCCCGTTCTAGCAACGATGTGAACTGGGTTGGGCCATGGTACACTCTTACGCTGGGTTGGGCTAACGGTGCATTCTTAAACCCGGATTCTTAACTTTTTCTGTTTGGCATGAGTTTCTCTATTCTAACTAGAAACTGAGCATTGAGCTACAATAGGGTCGTTCAGTACAAAAGTCAGGGGGCTAGGCTCCCTTGGCACGCACGTGTGCGGTGTGCCCTTTTAAACGGCGCCTTTTACGATTTCTTTCAGAGACCGAGTAGCTGTGTTTTGTAATCCACACAGGTCGCATACCAAGAACCTTCAACTATAACACCAAGAAGAGAGGTATACCAAAATGACATGCAAACTGAGAAACGGCAGCACAAGATTTTCGATTTATAAATTTGCTAGAGCGCTCCACGACTATCCTAACTATTTATATACTCCATCCATTCTCAAATATTTATCACATTTAATTTTTTATGTCAACGTTGATTATTTATTTTATTAAAAAAATTAAAGCTATAGAAAAACAAATATAATATGATTTATTACATAAAGTAGTTTAATTATATATATAGTTTTTAATAAAACAAATAATTAAAATTGATATAAAAAAACAAACGTTTAGAAACGAAATGAGTATGTGCCAACGTCATATTCCCCGCTCGTCATCTTCAATAGCCCGTCTCTTAAACTCACGTGCTTCCTCTTCCTCCGTAACTAAATCATTTATGCCCTGAGCAAACTCAGTCCACGGCAGGATCAAAATACGCACTATCCTCCTCACATCGATAACCAACAAAGTCAATCGTCTGCTTAAGATAGCAGAGTGTAAGCCCTTCCCTGCCAAACCTCCGTTCCCCCCAAAGTCAGTTTCACGACCATGGTAAGTTCCTAAAGCTGGATGCACAATCTTATTCCCTTTGTACTCCCAGTGCTGCTGACCTGCTCTCAAAAGGAAAAAGAAAAAACCTCAGCAGCAAGACAAAGAAAAAATATTAAGATTATTATCTTCAAACACTCCTAAAATTAAACCTTTGAGGGCCTGCCTGCAGTGTTTTACATGGCTAATTGTTCTTAGGGGAGATGGGAAGGATTATACAACATTTTCATTCTAAGCTCAATGATTAAAAAAATGGGCCTATACGCTCTCATGAATCCACAAAGAAAGCAGATAAGATAATTGACAGGATCAGTGCGCTTGTCAGATTTGCAAGGAATGTGAGGCGTCAATATTGAGCTACAAAGCCTTGTGATAAAGCAGCTACAGACACTATCAGTGAAAGCTTCTTCACCATTGTCGCAGTCCAGGGAAAAAGAAAGTTTGGGAGCTGTTGCATGAGGCTGATGACAACCCTTTGTTTTTGGGTCCTGCAACCATGCCATGACTGGTGACGTGGCCCCTCCCTCCTTCCTGGTGCTCATGTCCGGCTCCGGCTCTGGCTCCTCCTCTTTGACTCTGGCTCCGCCTCATGTATGTAAAAACGTATATATAAAAACGCATGCATGTTCCACCGAGCAAAATAAAAACTAAAACGACTAGTGTTAATCCCATATATTGGAGTATGTTGTTTTTACGGATGTTATGTCTTATATCTTATATTTTTACTATTATTTTATTTTTACATACTCATTCTTTTCTTTTATTATTATTATTAATTTTTTAAGTTATGTTTGATCATTTATCTTATTTAAAAAAATAAGATTTGTTATGATTTATTTTATTATTAAATAAAATTCAATATAATTTATAATATTACATATTTAAATAAATATTTTAAATAAAAATTATCAAACATAAATAAAAATTCAAAAACAACAATAAAAAAAAGACACCACCTGCCCCTGCACAAGTTGCATTGCCTCCCGACTCCACAGCCAGAGGGGGTGCTAGATGGATGGTCGTTTCGGGAACATGCGGCGCGTGGGTGAAAGATAGCGTCCTCATCATATAGCCGACTTGCCTGCCCCTGACATCACGTGATTGGTTGTAGTTATGTCGCCACTGGGCTCATGTAAACAATGTTACTCCCTCAATGTATCAGTAATTGTTGTTTTAGTTGGACAAAAGAATTAAGAAAGAGTGAAAAAATAGATAGTACAAAAATGAAAAGAAGTAACAGAGAAAATGGACCAGGATCCTCTGTAGTCGACTATAGTTGACACGTGGATCTGGTCTTGTCAGTGACAGAAAGTGACTAATGAGGATCCTCACCCAAATAGAATAGATAGAGATAGAATGTTACTCCCTGAAATTTGATGCTCACCCAAATAGAATAGATAGAGATAGAATGCTACTCCCTGAAATTTGATGTTCCAAGAAATGACACAGCAACCAAGGTGAGTGGGATGACACTGCTACCCTCCTAAGATTGGTTCCAGTGGCGAGTGGTAGCGCCCACACGCTAGGCGCTACCGCCTGTCCTGTAAGACATGGCAGCGGGGTCGGATGGCAGGGCTAGCGCCTGCCCGGGTCGGACGGTACCGTCCGTGTTGAAGTCGGGTAGGACGGTACTGCCCGCACTACCACTCGCCGCTGGGGCCGGCGGGCGGTAGTAACGCGACGCATCCTTATTGATCCGTTTGAATTTAAATTTGACCATTTGAATATGAATTCGACTATTTGAACTAAAAAATTAGTCGTTTTTTACTGTTACGGCTCCAAAAAATCTGAATTTTTTTCTAAAAATTTCAAATTTCACTCCACCACCCTATAAATAACTTCCATGGTTTGAGCTCATCTGACATCCCTTGCATCATATTTTCACTCTCTTCTTCACAGACACACAATATCTTCATTCAACTCAAATGAAATAGAGGATCAACTCACGATGATATTTCAGGGCGTCATGAAAGAAGCTATGAGTATGTTCCAAGTGGAAGAGGCCGCGGCTGCCGCCGCTTCTTCGTCAACATGAGAACCAAAGCGTCGTCGATGATACATCAACCGTGATCGTGAAGCGGCTTATTTCAGGCTGCGACACGACTACTTCGACGACGATTGCGTGTACCCCCTTGTCCTACTTCCGTCGGAGGTATCGTATACAGATAACTCTTTTCCTAAGCATTATGCATAAGCTTAGTGAAATATCTCTGTATTTTTGTGAGAGGTATGATGCAACTGGTTATGCTGGCTTGACAGTGTTGTAAAAGTGTATCGTTGCTCTACGTCAATTAGCTTATGGCATGATCACAGATACTATAGATGAGTGTCTAAAGTTAGAGAAAGCAATTGTCCTATAGTGTCTAGAGTATTATTGTTCGAGCATCATTGAGTATTTTTGGGGACGAGTTCTTACGTCGTCCTATTGTCATTAATACTCAATATTTGCTAGCCAAGACAGAAGAGCATTGATTTCTCGGTATATTAGGGAGCATAGATTGTATGCACTGACAGTGACACAACTGTCCAGTAGGATGGCAGGATCAATTTACACTGAGGGACATCAAACATCCTCTAATCATCCTTGAGATTGTTGCTTCTCATGACCGTTGGATCCGGTATGCTTTTTTTAGTGTCATCGGTTCCAACAACGACATCAATGTGCTCAATCAATCTCCATTATTCATTGATGTCATAAGAGGATGCACTCCTAAAGTGTCCTTCACTATTAATGATCGTGAGCACCATATAGGATACTATCTCGCCTATGGTATATATCTCTCCTGGCCGGTGTTCATGAAAGGTGTTCCTGTTTCTCAACAAGAGAAGCATCAATTATTCTCAATGAAGCAATCATCGGTAAGGAAAGATGTGGAGTGTGCTTTCGGCATACTAAAGAAGAGGTTCAATATACTAGTCATCTCTGTCCGGTCTTATTCTCAGCGCACTCTCAATTTGATCATGCGTGCTTACATCATCTTGCAAAATATAATCATCGACGATGAGAGAGACAACGACTACGATGATAACTATCACACTTTCACTTCTGTCGTTGCTCCACCTATCACTTTTGAGGCACCTGCTAGTCTCACAATCATTCTTTAAAGGGAGGCACATTTGACTTCTGCATTGATATTTTTGAATCTTTAATCCGACTTGATCGAACATGTATGGAATAAGTTTCACTAGCTTAATGTATCTTTCTTTTTAATCATCATGTAATTTTCTTTTCAATCTATTATGTCATTTCTATTTTCAAGTTTTATGTATCGTCCAAAATTTTAAATCGAATAAAGTTAGATTGTTTTCTTAAATTCATTGTCCACGAATTAAATTCTGAAATGGTTAAGTCTGGAATGGTTGTGCTGACTGTGAGAGAGAATACTGATGTGGTTATAGGCTAGATGATGCATCCTGTTGTTGGAGCCGTGCTGGGGTGAAAAGAAGAGAGAAAACTAATGTGATATAGATAATAGTGAGATACAGTCAGACGACCACTAAAATCAGACTAAGATAGGGCTGCCTTGTGTCCCTATGAACCACTGCCGTGGGGCTCACATGAATAGGCAGCATGTGTTTTGCAACCAACGACATTTTCCATGGGACAATTTTTTTGTTGTGAGCCCTACTACTATGGAGTACAAGTTTTGACGTAACTCACATACTAAACGCACATCACATACACACACAACATGTAACGTAGACCTAAATAAGTACTAAACCGGTTTAGACGTTGAACAAACCAGGACAAAGGGGATTAAATCCCAAAAAGCTAATGTGATATGGACAATAATGAGATACAGTCAGACGACCACTAAAATCAGATTAAGATAGAACTGCCTTGTGTCCCTATGAACCACTGCCGTGGAGCTCACATGAATAGGCAGCATGTGTTTTGCAACCAACCACATTTTTCATGGGACAATTTTTGTTGTGAGCTCTACTACTATGAAATATAAGTTTTTACCTAACTCACATACTAAACGTACATCACATACATGTCATCATATACACACACAATATGTAATCTAGACCTAAATAAGTACTAAAACTAGTCGTTGAATAAATCAGGACAAATGGGATTAAATGCCAGGAAGCGCCAACGCGTTGGGTGAGGCCAGAGATAGAACCGTGTTCCGGGGCTGCGCGCCCTCACCTGCGTCGCTAGCCAGTCGGGCGAACTAGCTACAACAACAGTTTTAAAGGGACGGAGCAGTATTAGAATACGAAAACAATCTTTTATGGAAAAGCAATTATAGAAAGACAATCTTTCCCGGTAAGATTCCCGAAAAAACTGTCGCCCTCCACTACGAAGGCAATGCGTGCACGGCGCCTGCGCTGGAGACAGACATGCGAGTGGAGGCTGCTAGCTGCCATGATTAATGAGTGCAGCAAAGTCAGTTTGCTCGTTCCTTGGTTTTCTTTATTGTTCTCATAAAGATACTATTGGGGCACAATGTAGGGCTCATTTGGAACAAAGGAAAATTTTCTTATGTTTTTTCTCATGAAAGTCCTTCATTCCAAATGAGGCAGTAGTACCTCGGTTTGACGTCTGGTCTCCCTCACTTAACAGGAGAAGTCCCAATAGCACGCTGGACATTACCTTATGAGCTGTTTGTTTAAGCTTCCTAAGAGTTTTTGGGCTGTGGAAGCCCGAAGGGAAAACAAATAGCTAATTTTCAGCACGAGTTTTTCAACTGCAGAAAAGTCACAAAAGTCAATCTAGAATAGAAAGTCGAGAAGGAGAAAAATT
>VSTD030000872.1:0-14389 GCA_008808055.3 Sporobolus alterniflorus
ACCAGACGCACACACTTGAGGTCTTAAACCGCACTACTCACAGGGTCGAGAAGGACACAATTTCCTATGCACGCATTCAGGTGAACAATACATTCTACAAGGAAGTCCTTCGCCAGAAAATGAACAAGAAGTTGGGCTCTTCATCAATTTACTTGAGTGAGGAGCAATACAACCAGGTAAAGATTTCTAAGTGTTTTTATATTCAATATTTGATATTGGTTGTCACATGACGCATTGGCTTTATCTTTGTTCAGGTGGTGATTCCATAGTTCAGGAACCGCAGGGAGGTTTATTTAGAATTCTACAGGTATTGGTCTTCACCAGCTTTCAAGGCAAAATCCAAAAAGAAGAGATTCAACCTTGGGAAAGACCCGAAGCATAGATACGGCACTGATGGGCATGTCCACAAGTCGCAACGCATGGTAAGATTCCGTGGTTCAAGTGCTATATATATGTATGTTGTCATGCGACTAACTCTTAACTACAGGCCAAGCGGATGGCGTTATGATGAGTGACATCGAGGTCTTCATAGAGCACCATAGAGGACTCATCCTTTGAACCCGGATCAACTCTGCACATAGTCGGCCACAGATGCTTTACTGAGTTGTCCCCATTTCTCGATGTTTTGCACCATTATTCTCTCTCTAACATGCATTTCTATTGTTTTGCCAGAATAAATATGGGGAAGAAATGGTGAGACTCCATGGAGAAAGGGTCAATTGGAGACAGTAAGACATCGACCTGATTGCCTTGTACGCTAGCGGAGGGAGAATGAGCCATGAACGGTGAGTCGATGGTTCCACTATAATCCTTTATTTTTGTAATGGCGTGATATATTCTTATGTAATACATGTTGCATGTATTCCACGCTAAATGGCATAATCGACTCCCAGAAGGTGAGAGCTCAGAAGGCTGCGATGTCATCGCAGAGCTTAGGGGGAGTAGCTTCGTCCCTCGCCGCTCGGAAGACCGGCTTGAGATTGAAATGCTTAATGAGAGTCTGCAGCAGCGGGATAAAGAAATGCTTTGACGGGATGAAGTCCAGAGGTAGCGGGATGAAGTCCAGAGGTAGTGGGACGACTTCTACCCTCAGGCCTTCGCTCAGCAATAAATTGTCCTTTAGGTTATTGACTTAACAATTTCATTCGCTATTGAGCACTTAGCAATACTTTCAAAACTAATTCATTGTATTGCAACATGTATAGCAAATGTCGCAGCAGCAAGGAATTCAGGTGCTGCAGTTTCAAGCTCTGCCACCACTACCTCACTTCGGGTTGCCTTTTGGAGCTCTGGTACGTTTCCTATTATTAGCGTCTTTCAGCTCCATAATTTTGATGTTCTATACTCGATGCAGGTTTTGCATACACCGTCGTTCGGTCACTCACAGCCAAACGAGCTTCATGGTACACCGAGAGGTAGTAGCACCCACTCTAACCACCCAAATGACGATGACCATGTCATGACTTGATTTCTTTCTTATGTTAACTATGTAATGCATGAGTGTTGCAATGTGGTGTAAACTATGTAATGCATGCGTATAACTGCTATTATTGTCTGTTATAACCATTATGTGAATTTGCATCTGAGGTGGTATTGTTTTCTATTATATACAAAAAATCAAAACCTGTAATTTACATCGGCCGATCATAGCCGACGGAAATTACTGTCCAGTAACTTCTGTCAATTGACCATAGCCGACGGAAGTTACTCCACTAATTTTCGTTAGATGGGGGCGGAAGTTACGGCTGGCCGATGGAAGTTAAGGTTTCTGAGGATAACTTTCATCGGCTAGGAAAAGCCGACGTAAGTTAGCTAACTTTCGTCTGAAAACTTCCGTCGGATTCCTATAGTGATGGCGCTAATATGTAATAGATTTAACCTAAACTTCATATATGGTATTGTATGCTTGCATGTATTATGTTTGTGTATTCTCAGTTCTTCGAGGATCCCCTGATATGATCTTGGGAGATGAACCTCTTATTTCTAAGGTGGTTTTGTCACAGACTCCTAGCCATAGTTCTAGCGCACGACGCAACATCTCCATGGTAGCGCGGTAGGGTTCCCCACTATGGAACCCTAGCCAGGCTGGGGTAGATCACAGTGGCATGACGGTGGCTCAAGCGGCTGGGCTTTGATCTGGGTTGCCTGGGCACCAATCTAGGCCTAACTGGCTTAGATATGAGTATCCAATATTTTTTAAATTTTTTGGAACTGATTTTTGCAAAGGGTTGAGTTAAGCAAAAACTTGCAAAGGGTTGACTTAAGCAAAAAACTTGCAATAATGATATTTCTGCTAGCGGTTCTTGTTTCCACGTTTAAAAATGATTCATTATCATGAGCGTTTAAATTCTAGCAGTCTAGCTACCTGCAAAGATGGTTGTAGAGCTGCTTGCAGTACTACGATCAGGCACTGTAGCAATGGGTCGCAAGTCACTATAGCCACGGCAACAAACCCGTCATTACTTAAGCGTCGCTACAGTGGTACCTCAGTAGTGACAGGCTGAAGACGTCCGTCACTATTGTGGCTCCTAGTCCGTCGCTACTTGAGTCCACAGAAGCGATGTCGTGTGCTGACATCAGCACACCCATTACTGCTGGATAGAAAACACAATCTACATTTAATTTATAAAAAAAGACACAATCTAAAACAAAACACAATCTGCATCTAGCAACATACATCAAGTTCATACAAAAGCTAAATATACATATATAGAGTTCATGCATCTAATAACATATATACATACATAGATTAGTTCATACATCAAATTCAACAAAACCTAAATAGATGCATCAAGTTTGACAAAAGCTAAACAATTGGCATCTATGAGCAGCTGCTCGCGGTGTCCTCCTTCTTGACTGCCTCCTCCTCTTACTTAGCCAATCGCTCTGCTAACTACTGAACCAGATCATACATTTATATAGTTTAATTAGTAATTATGAGACCATAGTAACAAATAAATTTAATATTTGAACATCTCTGCTCACCTTTTTCTTGGCCGCCTCCACTGTCTTCTGGTAATGGTTAATTAATTACATCAGGATTTTGTTGTCCTTGTCCGCCTTCTCTAACATCTCATCTAACACCGAATCTGATAATTTATATAATTCTATCTAACTATATAGACAAGATCCAGAAAAGGTCATTTAAGCCAATTCTTTTAACATGCAAGGTATCCACATCATCATCCAATCAGATCTTACCATGTCATCATCCGTCCAACATCATCTGCCACATCATTTCACATAATAACAAAATTTTAAAATGATTTATCTCACCCATATGATATCTATTTCAAATTTTATTTTCACCGTTGTGCTCTATGTAGTGAGATAAACAAAACTAGTTCTCACATGCATATATTTAAAAAAATTAACTCATCGATGCTTTAAATCTTCATCATCTATTTGTACCAGCTAAATCAATCGTGTTGATTTTCCTCATTTTTTGGCCCAGTAAGATTCACGTCAGCCCAACTGGCATCGTTTCCTCCCTTTCCCCTCCTCGGTGCTGCCTCTCCTCCGGCTGACGTCATCACACCGTTGTACCATGTCACACTTTCTTCCCATTGAGCCAAGATGAACTCGCTGCCTCTGCTTCATCTTCCTGTAACCCCTTTTCCCGTCGCATCTCCTCTCGAGCCAAAACTGAAGTATTGAATCCATACCACCACCACAGGCTACCCTCCCCGGATCGCTTGACTCCCACCCTCCACTACTATAAAAAGATCATCTCAACCTTGCCCACTTTCCCCACCACACAACCACATCTCTATTTTACCTCCTCCCTAGCCAAAGCACCATGCCAACAGAGCTCCACCTGCTGCCGTCGTTCCCTTTCACCACTGTCTTATACCCATGGTCCCTTCACACAACGACACCCACGGTGATGAACTAGCTGACCCTCTTTCACTTTCTGAATAACTTATCGATGTATAAATTCACGTAAAAAGATATTTTAAAATATCACAGCATCGCACACATTTTATGAGTGCACGTTTTGTGATCTGCACAAGGTTGTGTTCATGTTTAATGGTTTGACGTGAACACAGTACATCAAGCAGCCATGTGAAGACATAGAGCGCTCCGATGACCTGTTTTTAGTTACAGTAACATGCTAGTAGGGAGTTGTCTGTATTAAACTCTTTGGTGTTTGGTATTGTGGTGTGTGCTTTTGACTGAAGCCAGTAACCCCAGCAGAACTGGTGCTGTACTAGAAAACCTTTATTGCTTTCAATACAAGCAGCCCATAAGCAAGATTTCAAAAACTATTTCGGGTCAAAAAAATGGTCTGTCACCAGTTTGTCGACAACCACAAAACTCTACCAGTTTTTAGATTAAAATGCAAAATCCAAATTTTATGGACGAAAACTGGTTAACTTGTCGATTTGATCAGTTAACTAGTGTTGTACTAGAAAACTTTTATTGCTTTCAATACAAGCAGACCATAAGCAAGGTTTCAAAAACTGTTTCAGGTCAAAAATCGGTCGTTTGTCGGCAACCATGAAAACTCTATTAATTTTTAGTTTAAAACTCAAAATCTAAATTTTACGGACAAAAACTAGTTAACTGGTCGGTTTGATCAGTTAACTAGTCAGTTTGACCGGTTAGCCAATCAATTTTCAGTCGGTTTTTGATTCATAATTCAATTATTGAATGAAAAATAGTAAACCAATCATTTTTTGTTTTTGCTCAATTTTTTCGGTTTATCGCTCGATATTTTCGTTTTTACTGTTTTCAAAACTTATCAAAATTTAATTTTTTTAAGTATAATCGACCAGTTTTCAATAAACCATTTTATACCAGTTTCTTTGATTTTTTTTAAAAACTGACCCGTTTTCGCCTGTTTTTCCATAAGAGCCACTTCGTTTTTCTATTAAGAAAAGAAAAGAAAAGGCCCCAACGTCAGCGTATTGGATTCCAGGACTGTGGGTCCGGTCCGATCTGCGCAACCCTGCTGCCGATAAAACCGCCAATAAAAATATATTAATTCTGGGAAAAAATCAGACGAAAATTCCCGCTGTCTCTTTCTCATTGTGGGGAGGGGGAGGCGAGGAGGCGCGACTCCACTTCGCACGCACCCAACTGCTGCCGCGCTGCTGCTCACCTCCAAACTCCAGGTGAGAGCAGCAGAAAAAAATCGCATCTTTCGTTCAGCATTTACTCTGTTTCTTTCTCGCTTGCTCCAGATCCATGCCCCTGCTGTGCGTAGTGGGTGGCTGTTGGGTTGGGTGTACGATGCGAGTTCGGGGCCGGAGCTTGGCGTCACTAGGGTTTGTGTTTTCGTGCTAGGGTTTTGGTGGGAGCCGGGAGGAGGTGAAGACGGGACAGGAAGCACTGCTTTGCTCGATTGGGTAGAGCTGGAGTGCGAAGTGTGTGATGGCTGTGGTTCGTTTGGCTTAGGGTTGCGGCAAAGTTGGGGGCTTTCTTCGACCTAGCTGCTCAGTTGTGCTCTGATTACTCCGGTTTGGTTGCTCAATCACTGCTCTGTAGGCAGCGCGATAAAATTATGCCTTGCTGTCAGTAATTGTCGCTGATTCTAGCGTTGCTCTTAGGAATTGTTCTGCAATTCCATTTCTCCATGCCCAATGTTGTCGTTGGACCTTCGAGCATTCTCGTTCTAATCTAGCAAACCATGAAGAGGGGTTAGGATCGTTCATTTATGTGTTCGGTTTGCACTTGATTGCAATAACAGTACTGCGAAGTTTAAATCTTTGTAATGGTACCTAGATAATCTTCCCTATAGAAGTAGACAACATGGTGTCAAGTTTCTTTTTCTGTGGATTTCCCTGTACCTTGTGTTTCCTTACAACGGTAACTCTGTTTGCAGCAAGAGAAATAAGGGTCGGCTGGGATGCCTGAGATCAACCCAGCACCAGTAATGGAGGAGAAGTCTGTCGTGAATGGTTGGGCAATTGCTGCTCCAGACAAGAAGTATGTGGCCACTAAGGAAGTAGCTGAAAGCAAGGATGCTGAAGTAGCTGATAAGAATGCTGAAGAACAAAATAAAGTTCCTGAAAATGGCACCAAGGACCCTAAAGATGGTGATGTCAAGATGGCAGAGGCTGAAAGTGCCAAGGAAGGTGATGGTGATGTGATTGCTGCAGAGCAGCTGGATTCTGGAGATGTGAGAAAGGATGCAGATGCAATGGAAGATAACAGTAGCAGGCCAGCAGAAGGTGAGGATGTCAAGATGGCAGAGGCTGGGAGAGAAAATCGAGGTGAAGCAGATGAGGCAAAGCAGGTGGTTTCTGAAGATTTGAAAAAGGATGCAGATGCAAACGAAGATGACAGTGGCAAGCCAGTAGAGGGAGGGGATGCCCAGATGGCTGAGGCTGGGAAGATCGATGTCAAAGATGACAGACGGGCAGAAGATAAAGATGAGAACAAGAACGTGGGTAAGCAGGATAAATTGCAAGAGAAAGAAAAAGGTGGTTCAGCTGATCTGGAGGAAAGCAAAGGGAAAGAAACAGGTGCTTTTGACAAGCAAGATGAAGAGGAAGTAGAAGAAAAGGGCTCTGCTGATAAGAAAGACGAAGGGACTGAGGACAAAATGATAGTTGCTGATGAGAAGGCAGAAAAAGATAATGCAGAGAATCATGGAAAAGACAGCGAAGTGGCGGAAGAACAAGTTAGCGAATCTGATAAGGTGGTAGAAGAGAATAAGGAAGAGACTCCTAAGAACAAGAAAGCCAGGAGTGCTAGGGATAGAAGCCAGGGAAAGGATAGGAAACTAGATGGTACCAAATCTAGGGAAGCCAAAAGCTTGCTAAACACCCCGAGCCCATATGGTACTGATCGGCCCCAACGTGAAAGGAAAACAGTGGAGAGGTTGGTTGAGGCAATTGAGAAGGAACCAAACAAGAGCTTTGTAATTGAAAAGGTTTGTTTGTTGCTATCATTTTATCCCACTATTTCCCTTTTTGACATACAATGATTTGATAACTTCTGTTTTCACAGGGCCGTGGGACTCCTTTAAAGGATATACCAGGCGGTATGGGCCTCTCGTCATTCTTTTTACTGGTCATTTGCTATAGTTATTTAGTGCTGCATATTAGGCATTCTCCATTGTCCGTGAAGGCAAAGAGGTTCTTTGGCATTTGACATTTGATTCGTAGAGCATGCTGTATTGTTTTACGGAGTTTGGAATTCTGGATTGAGAAATGGGTAGAAACTAGGTGGTTTTCAGTTCCCAGTAAAATCCTTCACCCCCCCCCATGGTGTATCGTCTATATTGATGGGCACATGACTTACTCCTAACTGGAGAAAAGAACTTTAAAATCTGCAAGCTAAATCCGAGTATTCTTTGGTTCTGTTTTTTAATGTGTCTGTCTTTAATAAACCTAACTACTTCCTCTGATCCAAAACGTTAGTACATTCAGGTTTGTCCTAAGTCAAATATTTCCAGATTTTTCATCAATGGATAAAAGATAATATGATTCCTAACACAAAGTTGATGCTAATAGATTTAACATGAAAAATACTTTCTTAATTTACAACTCTTTCAATTTGAAATAACATAGTTTTGTAGATATTATTGGAGACTGTCAGTTTTCTAATAGACTATTTCTAGGGATCAGAAGAAGTACTATCTGTTGCTGTTAATGATGATCTACATATTCAACAGCATAACCAACACCTTTCATACTCAGTTCTGTGTTTCCTTATTGCAAGCATCTCCTGTAGTTATTTGTTTTGAGAATTTGAGACACTAAGTTGAAAGTTCCAAGAAGAAGCTTTCTGACAAAGATGTTATCATTTTTGTTAGAGCTCTATGGTGAGCAGTGGTACGGGGTATCTAAATTAGATAACAAAGAAACCATAGCTGCAAGATATGTATGGATCCTCTGGGCAAAAAAAAAGAAGAAGAGAGTATACACTGGAGGAAATGTTGATAATTGGAATTATTTGTCTTTTACGTTTATTTTTGTGTGCATCATTTCAACTAATAATTAACGTAGTATTGCTTTGGTTCCTTGCTGATGATTTGTTGTATTTTTTGTTGATTTGTCCAAGAATAAACTGTGTTGATAATAATAATCTCATTGTCTTTTTTTTTCTTGCTAATCCCTTTAGCATTGCTTCTCAAATTTTTCTTTGATTATACTTAGGATTATCTGTTTCTCTTTAACTTATTTTTTTCTTTTTTGGAACTTCTGTACAGTGGCACATAGGGTATCAAGGAAAAAACCTGCTGACCTAAAATTTCTCCACAGTATTCTGTTTGGGAGGAAAGGAAAGGTAAACTTTTCACATAACAGAAGGCTGTATGCACGATTATTTGCAACAGGAGAAATTTAAGATCATACTGCCACACTAAATTTCCTAAAAAATGCCCCCCTCACCCCACCCACAATAGTTTTAGCAGAGAGGAAGTGTATTTGAGGATGAAAAACGTGTAAATAACATTGACACCATCTGTTGTTTTGAGCGCTGTTGGGTGCAGATGCTGTTTGGAGCCAAAAAAAAAGTATACCGGAGAGATGTATTCAGAATCTAGCTTTACTGATCAGTTTACTTTTGTTTTGTACTTTTGTTCAATGGATTGTGTCAGCTCTAAAATCTTAGACTTAGGTATCCAGAAGAGGGCTAGTTATTGTATAACTTTACTTCCATTGCTTACTTTATATTAAATCCTATAGTTTGACATTTATCATGAATGATGTTAAGCCAGAATTATCTTTGCTGCTTTCTCAAATGACTAACACACCTATCCTAGCAAATTAATGCTTTTATGTTTTCAGGCTGTAGACTTTAAAGGACATATACTCGAGTTCTCTGGATTTGTTTGGCATGAGAGTGACGTAAGTTTCTTTTCTGGATTTTTTAAATAGTCAGTAGAAGTGGTTTGATTTGGAGAGTTCTCTTGTTTGTAGGAAAAGACGAGAGCTAAGGCAAAGGAGAAGCTTGACAAATGTGTGAAAGACGTGCTGTTGGATCTCTGTTGGCTCTTTACCATTCCAGTTCCAAAAGGAAATGTTAGAAAGGTTGTTTTATTTTTTTCTTAGAATTTCATTTTGTTAACATAACAGGGGCATTCTAATATGGTTTGACACAACCCCATGCAGGAAGATATCGTGACAAAGCTGTTGGACTTCATCGCCGAACCTCACGGTGTGTCTGATTCTGGGCTCTCTGATGACCAGGTAATATGGCTACCCCTATCTTGATATCATCTGAATGATGTTGCTGGTATTCTATTATTGGGACACAAGAGAATTTACATTTATAATATCATTTCCATTTTGTACTTTATCTTTTATTTGCCAGGGGTCACATTCCAAAAAGCGCAAGAGGGGTGGAAGTTCAAGTAAGACTCCTGACAGCACTACAAAGGTATAATGCCTAAATACTCTAAGCTGTCAACAAGAAGTCTTTAACTGGAAGCATCAAATTACCACGACCTTTTTTGATGGGTATAGTACGAGCTGAGCTTTTTGCTTGTACAGCCAAGCAAAGCTTTGCTCCTTGCCCTACAACTAATTTGCAGTGATTTCTTATGCCCTGGTCATCATGGCTTTTTCATTGTATTGCTTCTGTGGTTGTTGCAGAAATTCAGTGACTTGACTTCGGCCAGAAGGCCGACGAAAGCTTTTGAACTTAATAGTGATGAGGATGATTATGAAACGATGAAATTTGACAGTGAGGAAAATAAAGATGAATATCCAGATGTTGGAGCTGATGAACAGGAGAATAACTATGACTCTGGGAAAGAAAAGGCAGGAAAAATGTCATCAAAAGTAAAAGAATCTTCAGGGAGAAAGAAGACAGACAGAGGGAGTGGCCACAAGACTGGTACTCCAAGGACCATTAGCAAGTGTCTAATCAGAAAATCATCATCCAAGATTTCGAAGGAACAGGAAAGCCCTGATGGTAACACAAAGGTTTTTTCTAGGAAGAGGAAGCCCTCATCAAAGGGTACTTTCGTGGAAAAGGACACCAAGGAAATGAAGTCATCTGGTAAATGTGTTTGGAGATTGAAGTTCCAGTTCATGTTGCGACTCTTTTGTCTAGCCATATCATGGTCAAATCATCCATACATTTAACTATTTTTCATTGCCTGATTAGCTGTTAGTATGATTTTATTATATTCTTTTTTTTTTGCAAGGGCTAATAGAGTGTTAATCATCTTGTGAGCTTTTACATACACTGCATAAATTAAGGTCCTGTTTGTTTACCCCTAGATTATATAATCAAAGTTATTTAATTTTAAGCTAAAACAAAGAACTAGATTATATGGCCAGATTTGAGGCCCCAAATTATCATAATCCCACAAGCTGGCCCGGGGTAGATTATTTCAGCTTATAATCTGGGTTGGCAATCAACCTCACCACCTTATTGGATTCAACTTATATAATTCAATATGAATAAGCTTAAACTTGTATAATTTACGGGTAAACAAACAGTTCCTAAGTTATGCTGAAAGCTAACAGAAATATCATTCAGTTTAAGATAATTATCCTGGTGTAAAGTAATCTGCTAAAATGCAGAAAAATGCATTTTATGCAGGTAAAAAGGTGATGAAGGGCAAAGGAGCTTCAGCAGAAGCAGATCTCCCTGGCAAGGACGAACTGAGGAAGACCATTATTGGAATCCTCAAAAAGGTGGACTTCAACACGGTGAGTTTCAGCCTTGATTATGGAAAGCAACCAGAATGGTTAATGGTAAAGATTTTAAAATATCTTGGACACTAATATGTTGATGGTAAAGATTTTAAAATATCTGACACAAAGTAGAAGCGCAAGATTTTAATATGTTGACAGAATGTGAAAGTGTGAAACTTTGAAATGTATGATACAAAGTAAAAGCATGGGCAACTGTTTGAAATAGGGGCAGTTGATGAGAAAAAATCATTATTTTTCCAACTACATTCTGTACTCAGGAATACATTTGAATTTATATTGATAAAAAATTCTTATAAAGAGCTAAGTTTGGGAACCTTGTTTTGCAGGCAACTTTCAGTGACATTCTTAAGAAGCTTGGTATGTTTTTTAGTTATGTTCAACTGCGATTGCTACTGTTGGTACCTGTCACAGCTAACGTATTGCAGTTGTTTATACTTGAGACAACTAACTCTCTCTCTGTCTATAGACAATCACTACAACATGGATTTGGCACCCAAAAAGGAGGCTATAAAAGTTATGATCCAAGATGAGCTAACCAAGTTGTCTGAGGAGGCAGATGAAGATGAAGATGATGATGGAGGTCAAGATGTTGGGAAGAAACAGAAGCAGCATAAAACAAAGGAGGTCGAGGCGTGAGGATTCATGAATAGCCATTAGCTGTAGGACCTACTGTTAATTATCCTGCACTTCTGCTTATGCTTCTCTTTTGCTCGAATGGGCGTCCTATGTTAATTATGGTCCCCACCAACTTGAGAAAACTACCCTTGATTGTGTATGTTAAGACCTGATGTGTAGCCAGCCCCCACCTTTAGCTGACTGATAGGAGGTACTAGATTTCTGTTTCTAGATTTTCAAAACTGTTCGTTGTGGCAGAGCATATAATGGATAGTATGCCATAGAGGTATTAGTAACACATGGACGTCCATATTTTGTTGTAATTGTTTGTGTTGTTGCCAGATATTTTAGTTCTGTCGCATCGGGGGCATGCCATGGGGTTAATGTTGATACCCTCTGATGTGCCTGATGTTATTCTGTTCTTCAGAACCGAAGCTATGCATTTGGGATCTCCACCTACGTAGCGTTTCGCTTCTACAGAACGGGTCGTCCTTCCAACTCCGTTTCCCCGCACAGCTCGCTACCCAGTGAATCCTAGGCCGGAAGACGTTTCTGGGATGCAAAGCCTCAGCCTGGTTTGATTGGGAATATATCAACTAATAAAGTTTATAAAAAAAAATCTAACAAAATTTATATGTTCTGTTCTTATTGATCATACTTCATCTATATATAAAACTTTAAGTCCAAAATTAATTTAGTTTAGCTATAATAAAAAAGAAAAAATTCTGATATTTATGAGTTTAGATCAGTCAGAAATTGTCATTTTACTACTTCGTTACTAGAAATTTAAATTTGAAATTATTGAAATAGAAAATATTACAACATACTATCTAGCATAATTATACATACACAGATCAATATGTTTAATATGTAAGACATGAGTCTGAGAGCTAAGTACATATATATGTGTTTTATGACAGTACTAGATTCTTGAAGACCGCACGCATACTGACGGAGTTCGCAGTAGATGCGACGAGTCTCCGTGTGCAATCGATAAAGAGGTAGACGAGTCGTGATGACAAACATGGAGAAGCGATCGAGCAGTTGTAGTCTCCGTGTGCAATCGATAAAGTGGTAGACGAGTCGTGATGACAAACATGGAGAAGATGACAAACATGGAGAAGCGATCGAGCAGTTGCGTAGAATGCTTCCAAAAAACCTTATTCACCATCTTCCGGTGCAGGATGACAGTTCTAGAGGGCTTCTCTCCCAGTTACAGATGCATATCGTCGAACGGGGTGAAGTAGCCTTGGCGACGTAGCAGTCGAGGAGGTGAAAACTTAGATGCATTAATGGCTCGTGGTTGTTCATGGTTACTAGTTCTGTGGTGATCACATAAATTTATAGGAAAGACCCGCCTAAAGTTACAGTGTCCCGTAAACCGACTAGGTGTATCTATCAAACACGTATTAGATACGGATTCGTAGCAAAAATAAATGACAAAAGGAAACTACGGACTTGCGAGGCTTGGAGCCGGATTTTGACGGACCATTCACGCGCACGCCGTGTGCACGCGCCCATTGGATTGCCTCGCCACACCACACCCGGTCCGGCTCGGTGAGCAAGCGCGTGTTTCTCCCTTTCTGTTCTCCTCCACACTCTTACAAGTGCATAGAGAATAACCTATTATTTAAGTAAGCTTCCCTCCACTTTCACTATCAACGTGTGACTAAAAAGTTGCCTTCCACCGTACATGAATGAGCTTTTGAAATTTATTAGGAATTATTTGGGAATTCTAATGGGTTGGTCCCAATAATTCCAACTGTCTTTTGATGTGTCTTAATGACTTCATATTATTCTTTGAATTGTCTACTTTGACTATCATCGTTTGATTGTCATAATTCATAAGTATTGTCGGCAAAGGTTTATCGATAATAGGTAAGTCCATCAAGAGCTCACGAAGCCAATCAGCTTCAATTGTAGATGTATCAAGTGTTGTGGGTTTTGCTTTTATAGTAGATCTCGTTAAGATAGTCAGTTTGTATGACCTCCATGAAACAGTAGCACCGCCATGAGTAAAAACATATCCACTCGTGACATACAGTTCATCCACGTCAGATATCCAATTTACATTGTTGTATCCCTCTAGTACTGCACGATACCTGGATTAGAAGTAAACCGACTCAGTTTGCTCACAACAAACGAGATGTCAGGCCTAGTCACACTAGCTAGATACATAAGTGATCCAATAATATGATAATATCTTAATTGGTATCTATCAATTCTCTTATTCTTTACAAGAACGAGACTAGGATCATAAAGTGTTAGAGAAGGTTTACTGCTCTTATAGCCAAAACGGCTCCAAACCTTTTCCACATAATGAGATTACGTTAAAGTAATCATATTCTCTCCTTTGATTAACTTGATGTTCAGAATAACTCCATGATTCCCACCATGGCAATAGTACACACATCGATCAGCCTCATTAACATTAAAGTTTGCTGATATGAGTATTATGTCAAATCTTTTTCTTAAAGTTAACTTCAGATCTACTGTACCAACACCATGAATAGAAGGAAGTGACTCATTTTCATTCATCACAGATGAATCATGAGTGACATGGTAAGAAGATAATAAAGAAGCATCAGAACACACATGAACATTTGCACCAGAATCAAGCCACCAAGTGGTAGATTGAAACACTAAAAGAACATAACGTAAATTACCGTACCTAATAGTTCTATCTCCAGTCTTGGTCACCATGTTCGCAATCTTCTACTCACTTTAAAGTTTTCTCCTTTACGGTTTCGGCACTTCTTTTCCCAATGATCAGGGAACCACACACAAAGCAACACTCATCCTCATTTTTATTCTTCTTCTTCTTGAAGGTAGTATTTTGATTTGTTTTGTTGTTATTCTTGTTCTGCTTTCCTTTGTACTTGCCATGTGACTACGGCTAGGGCACCATGCTGGCACTAGTTTAACCATCAACTCCTTTAGATCGTCTATCTTTAGCCTGAGCTTTCTCCTCAACAACAAAAGACACAATAAAGTATGAGATAGAAATGTGAGTTCTCTTTGTTAGAGTAGTGGCGAAATCCCTCCATGATGGAGGAAATTTGGTGATAATGCCTCCAGCCACAAACTCATCAGGTACAATGGTCTTCATGAGTTCAAGTTACTTCATCATGCACTGTATCTCATGAGATCGG
>VSTD030000873.1:0-14379 GCA_008808055.3 Sporobolus alterniflorus
GCAAGCGCTGCCTCTGGTTCAAGTTCATCCACAGGCCCTGCGGTATGTCTCTATTCTTCCCTAGGACCGAGCCTCGGCTAAAGATCTTTACCACCAATCCCTAAGTGAACCCGACTAGCTGTAACCCTAGCTGATCACACCCCCTAAGAACTAACAATGGCATCAAGAGCCAGCCTAGTGTTTGGCTGAATTAGAGTTCTTCAGTCATCTCATAGCAAGAAGAAGAAGGGCCTTCGGTCCAAATCGAAACAAGATTTCGAATAAGATTCAAAGGGCGAGACCCTAACCCTAAGCCATCGGCCGCCTGATCCCTAACCCTAGCACGTAAGGGGCAGCGACTTACCTTGGATTTTGTCACCGCCAACACCATCCTCAGGGTCTCCGAATCTTGTGTGTGGGAAGAAGAACACTAGAGCTACGGGTGACCGTCGACCCTTGTGGCTAGTGTTCGACGCTTCGCATCACTGCTGGACCAAGCCATTTTTTTAGTTCTGGACCGGTATAAGGCCCATATAGGTGTGCCTATTATGAGCCCAAGGCTCTACCTGGCTGATTTAGAGTGTTTGCTCTCTAGGCCGGACCGGGACAAAATTCATTCTTCGAGGTGATTTACTTTAAGAATTTTTGTTAAGTTTCTTCACTTTTCATCGAGCCTAAACTTAGTTTTTGGGCCAGTTTATTCTGGCAATCTCATTGAGTTTTTCCCTTCTTTTCTAGTTATAGTTTTCTATTTTCTGCAAAAAATGGGAAATTAGATAATGGCTCAAAATTAAGAATAGTTAAGTTTTAGCTTCGGGTAAAAATTTGGATTATTAACTTTAAGAATTTAGTGGCATTTTTCCGCTAGAAATTTTAAGAGTTTAGTGTCAATCTTTTTCTTAGATTGGTGTTGGGATCAAATAGCCGAGGGCCACTCGATCCGGAACATGGAAATATGCAAAGGTGGGGAGCGAAGGTGTCAACCACTCGGTGAGCGGTAATAAATGCACTAGATTCCTCCCCTGGGGGGAATCCTTAGGGAGTCTATTTATAGGGGCAGTTAGGGGTCTGGTAACAATGTCCGAACAACTCCCCTAACCACCCTGTTTACACAGAGTGTACAATCACAGGGGCATTACAGTTATTTCACACTCCTGACTACTTTACACAGAGCCTATCACATGGCGACATGTGTCACTAGCGATCAGACCTTCATCCGTCTTGGTTCCCTAATCTCCAGCCCGTTGTGGCCTCCGCTTCTATCATTGAGCCGCCTGCTCTATAATGGCCTCCATCTCCACGAGCGACTGACACCTCCGTTCGGATCCTGCGCTCATTGTGCTGTCAGTAATCATAGAATACGAAGCTTTGTCCGTGGGTTGATGCATGTAGAGGTTAATCACGCTCAATGGCGCTGAGGGGCCTTCGGTCTACAGCTCTCAGCCTACATCTTTTTAAATCTGGTGGAGCATGATGCGCGTGGTGATGCCATGAGGCCTTCGGCGCTAGGCCTCCAGCCCACGTCCCCAACAGTAGCCCCTCGTAGGCGAGGTTCATGGAATCAACCCCAACGAGCCGATCCTGCGACTTGTTATGCGAAGGTCCCTGAAAGCATCACCCTCATGAATTGGGGTTTGATTGTGACACTTAGGTGTTGGGGGTCCTTGCGATGGATTTGATGGTGTGTGTTATTGTAACCCATTGGGTTTTAGGCTTTGCGGGCCCATCGGACGGTTAGTTACCACGTCTCGATTTGCAGGCACAATTTCTACCATCGCTATAAAAACCGCGTGTGGGTCTTTGCGTTGCCCCCCCCGTCTCTCATTATTGCGATTGTCCTGCCGTAGCGCGCTCATGCTCTTGCTCTATTTCTGCGTCCTATCTTTCAACAGTTTTTGCTATTTTGCAGAGGTGATGGCACGTTGAGCCCTTTTGATGAAGCTGCTGCTGGTATGGTGGAGGTGGAGAAGATGGATGAGGCTGTTGTTGCGACCGAGTTGGAGCGTGCATTCGAAGAAAACCTTGCCACCTCCAATGTTGAACGGTGCCCTACGGGCTTGAATGGTAATGATACTCTTAGGGAAGGTGGCTCAGGTAATGAGAATTCATGGACTATTTTGGGTCATCGACCATCACCGTCGGGAAAATTAAGGAGATGGTAGAGAAAGGCTACTTTCTGGAAGGCAGAGCTCGCGCGCTGGGGATGAAAACTTTGCTGGAGCCAGATGATGATAAAGTTGTGGTGTACGAAGACTTCTTTGTCGCTGGCTTATGCATGCCTTTGCATCTGGCTTTGGCTGATATTCTACTACACTTCTAGACGCAGCTGCAGCAGCTGACACCCAATGCCATCGTACAGTTGTTCAAATATTTTTGGGCGGTAGGCAGCTTCGAGGGTGTGCCTTCAGGGGTGCTTTTGTGAGACGATATGAGCTGCATTATCAGCCGAAGACTGTGGAAACACGGGAGTCATCGTGATGGATGAAATCATGGTTCTATTGCCAAGTGTCGTGCCAGCGGAGCTTTGAAGGTGGCAAGAGTGTGCATGCCTTGCATATGTGGATGAGCGAATTGGACTATGCCATTGAGCCAGAAGTAGAGTGCCTAGACAATGATCCCAACGATGCTACCTTTGTTCGGGCCACTGCTACTATCGGGGGCCGTGATACTGTCGAGGAGTATATGGCGTGCAAAATGTATTTGTTGGCTGCCGGCTTCGGCTTTGAGAGCGTACCTCTTGGGACGACTCTCGTGTCGAAGGTGGAGACTCCCTTGCCCTTTTCACTGTGGGCAATGTTGCTGCAGAGGATGCCGCTCGCGTCTTGGCAGAGGTAGAGACGGAGGCCGAGAAAGTGCTAGGGAGCTTCGGGCCAAAAGAATATGACGCCCTCTACATGGTGAATATCCCGAACAGCGACTGTTTGAACAGAGTTCTTGAACAGATGGGGTGTCATACGCTCCCCACCCCTTCCTAGCTCCGATGCCACACAGGCAGCTTTTAAGAAACGAAAAGTGGAGGTGTCGAAGAGACCGACCGTGAAAAAAGAGAAAACTGTTCTGAGTCAAGGTGTGCCGTCCAAAGTGGTGCCGCCTCCGCCTTAATTGGGGCCGGCCAGGAATGTAGGCGTCCTAAAGATAGCTCACCCGAAAGCCAAACCTGGGTCACACGGTACGTCAGAAATACAATTGGCTCTTGTGAAGCCTGTTGGGGTATCTAAAAGTTTCACATATTAGATGCACCGGGTTTGTCTCACAGGCCCCCCACCCCAGGTGTCGCCACAACTCGTGCTGCTCAGGTGCCGGCCTTCAATAATATCGACGATGACTCATCTTCGGATGTCCGCCGGATGCCTTCACCTGTGCGGACAATAGAGAGACGTGCGTCTCTGCCTCCGTCGGTATTTGGTGAGTTTTTGTGTTTTAGCCTCGCTTTTGTTACTGTGGGCGCTGATAGCTGCTTTACTGGATTTGCTGTTGGAGGATTTGGGCGAAAGCCTGGAAAGCTGCTTGCGTCGTGTAAGTTTTGTTTTGCCTTCGTATTTTCTTGCTTTTGTACTCGCTCTGATCAACTGTCTGATTTCGTAGGCTCTTGCATGGCGGGGAAACAACGTGTAGAGAGAGCTATAGAGTTGGTGCAAATAGCTAAAAATGCGGAGCTGGAGGTGCTGGTGAGGTCACAGGTTGAGAAAATCACTGAACTTGAGATGACTTACGACGATTTAAAACATGGGAAGGAGAATGTGACTACTGGTTATCATAGGCTGGTAGCAAAACAAGATGCCTTTGTAGGGAAAGTCGAACAGGAAAAGGTGAAACTTGCGGAGGCTCATGCAATGAAGGTTGCTAAGCTTTGTGTAGACTTGGATTTGGAGACCCGCAGCTACATGGAATACCATCAAACTGTGCGCCGCCGGCTCTGTGAGCTTCATGAGACAGTGGCTTCATCATTTGATGAAGTCCAAGAGCAGTGTTTACCGTTCCCCGACAAAGGTGCAAAGGTAGAGGAGAAGATTGACTGGGTTGTCGGGGGAGGTGAAGGTTGTGTCAGACACTGTCTAGTGACTTAATGAAAAGTTCACCATCCTAGGTATTGAGGGCATCCTTAACATGCTGAATGGTGACGGATGTCAGGAGTTAGGTTGGCTTCGTGACCTTGCCACTTCCCACAATGCTGCTGTGCTGGAACATGTTCCAGAAGATGTGCACAAGTTGGCGAGGTGGATCGTGCGAAGGTGGTGGAAGCCACATGGCCTGCCTGAAGCTCTTCGCCGGCTTGAAGCAGCCTGCGCCGCGACTGAAGTCACTGTGATAATTGAAAATCAAGAGAAATTTTTTCCTTGTAAATTGACTAATGATGTTGCTGTTTCAGCTGGAGGCTCAAGGTGATGATGACAACATGATAGCTGGTGCTGAGGGTGAACCATTGAACATTGAAGAAACTGTCGAGGGTCAAACCTACGCTGGTTCCCCATGAGATGACGCTGAAGCTGATATTGATGCTGAAGGAGCCGAGGTGTGAGGGAGCAAAATTTATTGAATTGGGGTAAAAATGTTTCTGTAAAAACTTTTTTTATCCCATCTGAGGCATCGCACATTTCATGGTGTGGAACGGGTTTCTCTGTGAATATCCTTTGTGATATTAGTATTTGTTTTATTTCACTCGTTTACGTGTACTATTTGATTTTTTTGAAGGTTGAAACACGGCAGTGCATGGTTGGGCAAGTCATTCCTGCCCACGCGGAGACGCTGCCTCATGTCTCGGCAGCTCTGGCTAAGAGGAGAAAATGAGGCGCTAAGGCTTCGTGGAAGAATGGTGCGCGGCGGGCTCCACACTCCACTAGTGCTAGAGGTCGCGGATGGAAGTCTGCGAAGGTTGTAGCTAATTCGACTTTATTAGCTATAGAAGCAGGAGCCTCCGACGATCTCCCGCTCACGATTAGACAATCTTTCAAAGACAGATGATACTCTCCTTCGACTGGAATGCAAGAAGTGGAATGGCAAATAATGCTAGAACAATTTATAGCTAGTGGGGTGGTTGTAAAAAATGAGATTATAAATATCAACAGTGGCTGATATTTTCTTGTTGTTGTTGTCTACTGCCTTCAGTCTCTGTGCGCTTTGAGGCCTTTGTCATTTTTATAACTCATTCATGTTGTCCATGATATGATTTCACCTACGTCTGATGTTTGGTTTGCGAAATCGCCTTCATGCGATTTCCTATTGGGAGTTCGTGTTTGGAACCAAAAAGCATCACCCTCACCTTCAAGTGTTAGACAAGTGGAGCTGGCTTCGATTGTTTAAAGATTCATAGTTTTCGGTTTAGGAGGCCGCCTCGCGTGATTTGGTGTTGAAAGTTCGTGTTCGATAAAACCAAAAAGCGTCGCCCTCGCCTTTCAGCATTAGATGAGCGGAGCTAGCTTCGGTTATTTAATGATTCTTAATTTTTGGTTTGAGAGATCATTTTCGGACACTTTTCTTGTGGAGAGTTCACATTTGATAAAACCAAAAAGGGTCACCCTCGCCTTTCAGTGTTTGATGAGTGGATCTAGCTTTGATTATTTAACAATTCTTAATATTTGGTTTGAGAGATCATTTTTGCACACTTTGCTTGTGGAGAGTTCGCATTTGATAAAACCGAAAAGCGTCACCCTCACCTTTCAGCGCTAGATGAGCAGAGCCAGCTTCGGTTATTCACTGCAATGCAAAAATCACCAGATAAGAGATGTTGCATTACGATGCAATTCATTGTAATGCAACAACTCTTTCTGGGGCGCTGAGGTCATTCCAGGGTTGCTAATTAAGTGGGTGCAGCGGTATCCTGGCTAGCGATGTGGTACTAAAATTTGCACCGTTGCCATTCAGAAAACGTCGCTATCGCCCGCTTTCATTGATTTGGTTGGGCTAGCTTCGGCAAGCTGACGATTCTTAGTTTTTGGGTTTGATGGGTCACCTTCGTGCGACTTTGCAATTTGAACTGAAAAGCGTCACCTTTGCCTTCAAGCATTGGTTTAGTGGAGCTGGCTTCGGTGAGCTAACAGTTCCTGGTTTTTGGTTTTGCGAAGTCGCCTTTGCGCGATTTGGTGTTAGCATTTTGCGTTTGTGATAAAACCAAAAAGCGTCACCCTCGCCTTCAAGCGTTAGTTTAGCGGAGCTGGCTTCGGTGAGCTAACGATTCCTAGCTTTCAGTTTGTGAAATTGTCTTAGCTTTTTATCCCTCTGTGTGTTTAGGGTTGCCTCTTTTTTTATTGGAGGTCTTTGTTTTGAGCCCCTTGTGTTTTGGGGTTACCACTTTTTTCATCGGAGGTCTTTATTTTAATCCCCTTGCATTTTGGGGTCGCCTCTTTTTTGATCAGAGGTCTTTGTTTTGAGCCCCTTGCGTTTTGAGGTTGCCTCTTTTTTCATCAGAGGTCTTTGTTTTTAGCCCCTTGCGTTTTAGGGTCGCCTCTTTTTTCATTGGAGGTCTTTGTTTTAAGCCCCTTGCATTTTGGGGTCACCTCTTTTTTCATCGAAGGTCTTTGTTTTGAGCCCCTTGTGTTTTGGGTTGCCTCTTTTTTCATCGGAGGTCTTTGTTTTGAGCCCCTTACATTTTAGAGTTGCCTCTTTTTTCATTGGAGGTCTATGTTTTGAGCCAATGAACGAAGGTTGTAATAATGTGCCTTCGTTCGTGGCTTTGGCTTACCAAGCATACCAGCTTTTATCGAATACAGAGCTAGTGTTGCTAGCGATTTCAACGATGGTGATCAATGTTTTGGGGGAATGAAGCTTATATTATTTCTTCGAGGTTACATGAGCTCCACCTCATTAAAACCCTCAGGCCCTCACGTGCTTCCCTTGTGAGGAAAAGAGTATGAGCTCTGAGAAAGTAAATGCGGGAAATGAAATCTAACGACAGGGGCTCGTTTATATGTTACGAGGCCCGCTTCTTACAAGTTACTTAAATGTAAAACCTATGGAGATTATCTGCATTCCATGAATGCTCTAGCTTCGATCCTTGAGGATCCACGAGGTGATAAGCCCTTGGCCTCGTCTTTTTGATGATCACGTACGACCCTTCCCATTTTGACTCGAGCTTGCCGAAGCTCTCTATGCGAGGACTCTGTAGAAGAACTAAGTTACCCACATCAAAATCTCTTTTCTTGACCTTCAGGTCCCTCTAGTTTCTTGTCTCATCTTGGTACCTCTGCAGGTTAGTTATTGCTTTAAGCCTGTCTGATTCCAACATGTCTTTTTCCTCAGCTTCGTTGGGGCATGGTGGTGCTTCCACTGTTGTACGCAGGCTTTGGTGCTTGATTTCTTCTGGTAGTACTGCTTCGGCTCTAAACAATAATCAGAACGATGTGAAGTTGGTGGCTCTGCAGACTGTAGTGTTGTGACTCCATATTGCCCTTGGCATGACCTCCGCCTATTTGCCCTTCTTCTCACCTTCGAGTATTTTATTGATCGCCTCAAAAATCAATGTGTAAGCTCATTCGACTGCTCTGTTGGACTGTGGGTGATATACAGATGATAAGGAGACCTTTGTCCTGACCTGATGACAGAAATCCTTGAACATGGCACCATCAAAATACTTGGCGTTGTCGATGGTGATTTGCTGAGGAACTCCGTAACGACAGGTGATGCTCTACTAGAAAAATTTCTGGATGCTGGTGGAGGTTATGTTTGTTACTGGTTTCGTTTTGATCCATTTGGTGAAGTACTCGACTGTGACAATGGTGAAGGTGTAGTTTCCTTGTGCTAGTGTAAGTTTTCCCATGATATCGATGCCCCACTGTTGCAGGGGCCATGATGGAGCTATCAACTATGAAGGTTGTGCGGGCGCTTTGCAGTGATGGGAGAATTTCTGACAAGCTTCACAGGTTATCACTAATTTGGCCGCATCATCAATCATTGTCGACCAGTAGAATCCTTGTCAGAGGACCTTAGCTACTAATGCGCAGGCACCGATGTGACCTCCGCAAATTCCTGCATGAACTTCCTAAAGTATTTCTTGGCCCTCTATTTTGCTGATGCACTGGAGTAGGGGACCTGACACGGAGGCCCTGTACAACTCATTGCCGAGTATTTGATAATCTTTTGCTCACTGCTGCATTATGGTTTAATCGTTTTTGTTTTCTGGCTCGTAATAATGGCGGAGGTATGCCATTATTGGAGCTCTCCAATCTTCTCCTTCAATGATGTTTATTACCCTGGGCTCTGGCAGGACTGTTTTGACTGAGGCATCCTTAAGCACATGAAAAAATACAACATGTGGCATTGCGGTGTTATGGGCTGCAGCTTTCGCTAGTTCATCAGCTTCGGTGCTTTTATTGCATTCAATATATTCCACTGTGAATCCCTTGATGTAGCTCTCCATCCTTTGGACTAGAGCTAAGTATCTCTCTAATGTTGGCTCCCTTGCTATGCATTCTTTCTCAGTCTGTCCTAACACCACTTTAGAATCTGTGTGAAGCACGCAAGTTTGCACGCCAATGGTTCTTAGTTTTTGGAGGCCCAACAAGATAGCATCGTATTATGCGATGTTCTTGGTGCATTTATCTATTTTACCAGTGAACTGAAGTCTGGCTGTATAGCGTAACTTTATTCTGGACAGTGAGGTCAAAATTGCCTCTACTCCTGCTCTGGTGCTGCCCCAAGCTCTATCACAATGCACTAGCCAAGGGGATTCTTGCACGTTGTGTACTTGAGATTGAAGCTCCGTCCATTCGGCCATGAAATCTGCCAGGATCTGTGACTTTATTGAACTGCATCTTTTGAAGTTTATAACATATTCTAAAAGCTCTGTCGCCCATTTTCTGTTACGTCCAGAGCTATCCCTATTGCCAAAGATGTCATGCAATGGCTGGTTTGTCAGGACTCTTACAGTATGAGCCTCAAAATAATGTTGGAGCTTCATTGAACACATGACTACCGCATATCAAATCTTCTCAATCTCTGAATAACACTTCTTGGACCCAGCTAGGACCTCCGATATGAAATATACTGGGTGCTGGTGTTTTTCCACAGCTCCTGCTCCTTGTGCCGCTTCCTTTTCTACGACCAGAGCTCCGCTAACTACCATGTGCGTAGTGGAGATGTACAATATAAGAGGTTGGCCCTGCTCTGGACTTTACAAAGTTGGCAAGTGCTGAAGGTACTGCTTCAAGTCGTCAAATGCCTTTTGTAGATCTCGCCCCCACTCCACTTTTGCAGAGCCGCGTAAGACACTGAAAATGGGTAAACTTCTCTACGCCAGCTTATCAACGAACCTATTCAATGCTGCTATGTGGCCTGTCAATTTCTGCACCTCTTTTCTTGTCTGCGGTGGTTGCATTTGGAGAATCGCTTTTATTTTGTCGGGGCTGGCCTCGAGGCCCTTTGTGGATACCAGACAACCCAACACTCTACCTCGTGTTACCCCAAAGACACACTTCTCTGGGTTGAGTTTGAGCTTGGCTTCGTGCATATTGGCGAAAGTTTCTGTGAGGTCGGATATGTACGAAGCTCTTTTCTTGCTTGCTACTACTATGTCATCCACATATGAGAGTACGTTTCTGCCGACTTGGTCCTTTAATGCCGCCTTCATCATTCTATAAAATGTGGGACCTGTGTTGCGCAGGCCCTTCGACATTCTCATATAGCAATACATTCCAAATGGTGTTATGAAGCTGGTATTTTCTTCGTCTTCCTTGCGAAGCCATATCTGGTGATATCCTGAAAACAGTCCAACAGAGCCATTATGTCACAGCAGGCTACGGAGTCAACTATGTGGTCAATTCTGGCGAGAAGGAAATCATCCTTGGGACAACACTTATTGAGCTCGGTAAAGTCTGTGCACATTCGTCGTTTTCCATTCTTCTTGCGGACCATCACAACATTGGCTAACCATTGCGGGTATGTTACTTCTCTGATAAATCCTGCATCTAAAAGGTATTGCACCTCAACCTTCACAGCTTCTATTTTCTGCTCTGACATCTTGCAGAGCTTCTGCTTCTTAGGCTTCGCATTTGAGTCAATTACTTCTCTACTGACTCCTATTAAGTTGGAGGTGGACCAAACAAAAACATCAATGTTCTTATCCAGGAACTGTAGGAGCGTCACTTGTTCTTCCGGGCTCATCTCGGCTCCGATACACATGGTTTTGTCTGGTACTCTGGGGTCGAGTGCCACTCTGGTGAAATCACCTTCAGCTTCAATTGTTTTCTTGAACTCTACTGATATTTCTTGTTTGGGCAAAGGCTGCTCTGGTTTATCCGTGTCTTCTCTCAGGAAATGCACGTTCTTGTGCCCCGAAGAGAAACCACACTAAATATTTTTGGCTTCCTTTTGACTGCCGAATACGGTTATTACACCAAAGGTGGCTGGGACTTTAAGACAAAGGTATGCTGAATGCTGGGTAGCTTTGAAAGTGTTCAATAGGCCCTACCCAAAGATAGCATTGTAAGGATATAGCATGTCTACAACATTGAAGGTTATGTATTCTGTCCGGGGATTTTTTTGGGTGCCAAAGGAAACGGGCAATGTTATCACTCTGATGGGCTCAATTCTCTTGCCGCCAAAGTCATAGAAGGGCTTCATCGACTCCTTGAGCTGCTTCTTGTCATAACCCATTTTTTTGAAGGTGGATAGAAAGAGTATTTCTACTTGGCTACCATTGTCGACAAGGATTTGTGACACATCCCATCGATCGATGTGGACAGTGAGCACCATCACATTGGTGTGAGGAAATGAGGTTAGGTTGACATCTTAGGTGGAGAAGGTTATGGGAATGTGAGACCACTTGGTCTAGGTAATGGGGCCCTCAACAGCTACATGATTCATTTCTCTATAATAGTCACGGCGTTGTAGCTTGGTGTCAAAGTCAATATTGGAACCTCCGGTAATTGTAAGGATTGTGTCATGGGTTGGGAAGGCTTCATTTGACTACTGGGGTTGTTGAGTTTGTGGCGGAGGTGGGGGTGGTGGATTGGCTTTATTTTTTATTTGGGAGTGATTGTTTTGCACTAGGTAGGTAATTTGCGGAACTGCTGGAAGATATGTAATCTGTGGAGATGGTAGAGGGTATGTTATCTGTGGAGCTGAGGGATGCTATGGATGGTTAGTTGTGGCATAATGGTAAGATTGATAGTATACCGGAGGTGGTGCCTAATTGATTTGGTAGGCTTGTGGTGAAAAAAGCTAAGGATAAGATGCAGAGTATTGCTGGTGGTTAGGGTTCCATTGATGGTGTGGTGGACTTCTCTGGGTGCATATTGCTGCGAAGCATTTACAGAGTCTTGATCCATTTTCTATTTTTACTCTAAGAAGATGGGACAATCTTTGGTGCGATGGTCTGTTTCGCTACCGTGGTACATGCAATACGGAGGTCTGACTGTATACGGGCCTCGGCCACGACCACGGCCTCGGTTCATTGATCCGCCCCTTTGGTTGTATTGATTAAATCTCTGGTTGGAGGTCCTTTGGTTTGTTTGTTGCGAGGGTGTCCCATAATTCTTCTCTCAATTCTTTGGTGGTCCACATCCATTAGAGTCGATGTTGTGCATAGGCTTAGGGTAGCTGTGCTAGCTTTCATTATGGCGAGGTCTTGGGGCTTCGTCTGGTTTTGAAATTTTCCTCTACTGCTCAATCTTGCGAAAGTGTTGAATCTCGGACTTGCTAAACTTAGCGAATTGTTCATAGAGCTCCAGCACTATTTTGGGCTGCTCTCTGACTGGATGACTTTGCAGAGGCCCCGCACGCAGGGCTTTGATAGCTTGGGCAATGACTTGGTCATCTGATACCTCCAGGGCTTGAGCCTTCATCTGTAAAAGCCTTCAGTAAAAATTGGGGAGTGTTTCTTTCTCTCTTTGAATGCATGACAGAACATCTTTTTCTGAGTCGAGCTCCGCTTGGAACCCTTAAAAGTTGTGCAGGAACTTCTCTTTTAGCTGTGGCCAAGAGTAGATGCAACCTGGTGGGAGCCTGGAATACCAGTTTGTGTCAGCATCCTCTAAGAAAATGATTAGGGATTTAGTGAGGGTGGCTTCGTCTTCCCTGGCTAAGGCTATGGTGGCTTCCTAGGACATGAGAAATTTATGAGGGTCAGCATTTCTGTGATACTTGGGTGAGGCAGTGGCTCGATAATGCAGGACCCATGGTGCGAGTTGCAGGTGGTTGGCTAGTGGACTTTTAGGGTATGCGGTACCGAATTGTGGCAGAGGCGGGATGTATTGGTTATGCGATGGTGATGGTGGTTGGTGATGAGGGATATAGTGATTTGGCGGAGGTGCTAGAGGGATAGGATAGTTTGGTGGAGTTGGGTTGTTGGTGTTGCTCTTGATGGTGAAGGGTATTGACAGTGTATTGTAGCTCTGTGAGCCTTGTGCGCTCCCTGTTGATGTGTTGCCGCCGATCTTTGACGCGCTGAGCGATTGCTTGATGTCTCATGATGGATTCTTGTTCTTGCCTGAGCCTCTCTATTTCTTGCTGGACCCTAATCAATTCCTCCTCTTCTGCTGCAGCTTTGATTTTCTCGGCTTCCTTATCCCAGTCTTGCACTTGGATTTGATCAAACTCTGGGTCATCGTGAATGACCTGAACTGGCAATGGTGCCCTCGGCGATGTTTGGTGTGGAGTACCTCCATTGGTTTGGGTGGAACAGGCAGCTCATTCTGACTCGAGCCTGCTGCGGTGGTGGGCATGTTGGCTGGTTGCGGTTGGACTTGTGGGATGGAAGGTTAGGGGCTCTACGCCCTTAGCGATGGTGGGGAGGGCCTTAGTAGATGGGTGGTGGGTTTTGTTTTGATCGGAGGTTTCACTGGAGTCTTCATCTGGGTGGAGACATTGGCTGGTTCTTCTCGGTGGCATCATCAGGGTTGTCTTCGGGCTTAGAACACAGTGGGCGCCAAATATTGGGATCAAATAGCTGAGGGCCACTCGATCCCGAACATGGAAAAATGCGAAGGTAGGGAGTGAAGGTGTCAACCACTCGGTGAGCGGTAATAAATGCACTGGATTCCTCCCCTAGGGGTAATCCCTAGGGGGTCTATTTATAGAGTTAGTTAGGGGTCCGGTAACAATGTCCGAACAGCCCGCCTAACCACCCCGTTTACACATAGTGTACAGTCATAGGGGAATTATAGTCATTTCGCACTCCTGACTACTTTACACATAGCCTATCATATCGTGACAGGTGTACCTAGCGATCAGGCCTTCATCCGTCATGGTTCCCCGATCTCCGGCCCGTTGAGGCCTCCGATTCTGTCGTTGAGCCGCCTGCTCGATGACGGCCTCTGTCTCCACGAGCGCCGGAAACCTCTATTCTGATCCTATGCTCATCGTGCTATCAGCAATCATAGAATACGAAGGTTTGTTCGTGGGTTGATGCATGTAGAGGTTAATCACGCTCGATGGCGCTGAGGGGCCTTCGGCGTACAACTCTTGGCCTGCATCTTTTTAAATCTGGCAGAGCTCGATGCGCGTGGAGATGCCATGGGGCCTTTGGCATGAGGCCTCCAGCTCGTGTCCCCAACAATCGGATCCAACGTGAAGATTGAACAACTGGAGAAAGCAACCAAAGGGGGGTGAATGTGAGCCAATCAAAATTACTCAATGGAACTCGGCCTATATCCCGAAATCAACCCAACGCCCCTCTCTTCTAACTCGACCAAGATCACATAGGTATTGAACAACTATTGGCCCTCAGAACCGAGTTATGAACCGCAGCGGAAACACTAATCGATGCTAGCAAGAACACATGTGAGACTGACGACAAAAATCAGACCAAAACTCAGTTCAAGTCCTCTTAGACATTTTACCGAACACATTATGGGTGTGTTCGAAAAACCAACACGAGAGTACAACAAGAACTAAAAAATTCAAACCTTTGATCCGATGGCTCAAGATCAACTAAAATTAGGCAACAAGACTCCTCACCACCTCATGAGTATTTCATCAGACACCTACAGTGCATGAGCAGGAAAACAAAACGGGCCCGGTGCTCTTCTCGTGAGCAGCTGGAGACTGACGGCGCTGTCCAAAATACTCACGTAGGAGCTCACGCTGCAGAGAAGACTAGATCGAGTGCCAACTGAAATCGAAGAAAAATGGACAGATGACAGCCAGCACTCAAGTGAGAGGGAGCCAGGCAGTAGCGTCGTGTGAACCGCATCGAGCAGTGTCTGTGCAGAACACGGACCGTCACCACCGGTTTTGAGGTCAAATCGGTGAAAACCATCTGAGTGGTTTTGAGGCCAAACCACTCACAAACCGTCCCAGTGGTTTTGAGACAAAACCACTGACAAATCGTCGACCTTGGTTTTGAGGCTGAACCAAGAAACCCGCACTCCTCATCTCCACATGCAAGATGCAGACCGCACATGGTGTCACCCGATCTCTCAATCACCTGGCCACCGAGTACCTGACCTATGCGACCATCCCTGGTCC
>VSTD030000874.1:0-14374 GCA_008808055.3 Sporobolus alterniflorus
TACCATGGGGATCAAGGTAATAAAAGAGTTATTGATAGCCTACATGACTACCACTCCATTAAAGAAATCCATGCAAAGATCGTAGACATCCTCCTTGATAATGTGACAGAATTTCTTTAAGAAGAGACCATTAAATCCATTTGGACCAGGAGCTTTGTCAAGTGGCATTTTTATCACATTGTTTATATCCTCTTTGGTGAAGGGCAGATCAATCTGATGGAGATCATGTCTTTGGATTAGTTCTTGTAGATTGAAGTGGATTTGGGTGCTGATTGTGCAGTAGTGTAGCCTTTTCTTGTATTCTTGCCAGATTAAAGCAGCTTTTCCTGAATGGTCAGACACTAATCTGCCATCTTCATCTTCCAAATAAGTAATGGTGTTGGCTCTATATCTTTTAGTTGTAGCTGCATGAAAAAACTTGGTATTTTCATCTCCCAGTTTGGTCCACCTAATTGTATACCTCTTTTTCTAATACTTTTTTGGTTTTCAGAAGTCTTGCTATATGGTTTTTGAGAATGGTTCTAAAGTGCTTCTCAGGAGTGTTGAGAGGCCTATTCTTTTCCAGCTTATCCAGTATGAGGAGGACTTCATTGTAGCTTTTAATTAGAGCTTTGAGCTTTGATAAACCCAAGACCTATTTTTTTAGGACTCTTCTCAAATTTTTGAATTTGGCTGCAATTCTAGTTGCACTGCTGGTAGCTCTAACTTCCATTGCCCAAGTTGTTTCCACTAGTTCCAGAAAGCTAGGCTGATCAATCCAATAAGTTTCAAAGAGAAATATCTTAGCCTTAGGAATATTTGTGCCGATTTGAATGACGCAGAGGATATGATATGAAGTTGTTCTGGCTAAAGGAATCATCAATGTATTTGGATAGTCTGAGATCCAATTGACTGAGGAGAAATACCAGTCCAGTTGTTCTAACATTATTCTTGTTACATGTTGCTCCATGTATAACTTCTACCTTTGAGGGGAATCTCCTTAAGTCCCAAGTTATTGATTACTTCATTGAACAACATGATGTCTTGAATATTGCCTTCATCTCTATTTCTATTTTCAAGAGATCTATAGGAGTTAAAATCACTCATGAATAACCAGTTACTATCATCATCTATGATTAGGCTATTTAGCCATTCAACAAAATTCTGTCTTTCCTGCCCTGGACATGGTCCATAGACATCGGTGAGCCTCCATTCTTCACCATTTTGAGTTGAATTGAAGTTTATTGTGATGGCAAATTTGGATGAATGCATGACTTGCCCATTGAACAGAGAATGTGGGGGTGAGTTTCCGATGCCTAGGAGGCCATTCAGCACCAATATATATCGTAACGAACTGCAGACATCAGGTAACCTCTAGTTATAAAAATCTTCAGATGAATGTTGGTGGTTTGGCCATCACGTCCTGACAAAAAACCTTCCACGGTACAGTAAATCCCTTGGCATACTCTATGCATTGCACTCCATTCCAGACTTTTATTTTTGGCACAATTAGGTTGTTATATATAGCAATCTAGTCCATTACTAGTATTTAATAGTTGTGGTTGTGATTAGTTCCACACTATTTATTTAGCTGGGTGAGAGTCAACATATAACTCTCGTTATTACAACCATAGCACTTCCGGGTTAACACTAACATGAAGTGAGGGCGAAGACATAATAGGGGTAATTTTGAAAGATGAGGTGTTAAGTAATGTTGCAGCTACCAGAATTATGTTTGTTGCCCGCAATGTACAACCGATGTCTTGAAATGGTCCAGTTCTAAATTATGCAGATTCAGCAACCTTATCCAGTTGTCAGGCAGCAATTAAGCAGCAATCTTTATCATACAGTTTTTTTTGTCTTGAAATGGTCCAGTTCTAAATTATGCAGATCCAACAACCTTACCTAGTTGTCAGGCTGTCACCCTTTCCATCAAGCCAGTGCACTCTGTCGGCAGATGTTAATATGTGAACCATGGCTTAATAAGCAATATCAGCCTGACAGAATATATCTAGATGAAAACAAGGATAGTACTCAAGTAGTGCAGATCATTAGACAGTTGCACAGAGTTGACTTTTTCTTCTTTTTATCGCAGACTATTGCCCCAAGTCATGACGAATAAAAAGAATCAGAAAACATGTCAAACATGGAACACATCTGTACTACAGCTTTTCAGTTTGAGGAAATCTATACCAGCACAGTTTATACAATGTTCCAATGAACAGAATAAACAACTTTACTCATAACTTAATCTCTTCTTCAGTGCCTGAAGCACTTCCCATATATATCTCTAGCATGGCGACGTCGACGGGGCGGCGGTGTTACATACAGCTAATCATATCAATTCTTTAGAATTGGGGGTTGAGCGTAGGGGCCATTCAACCAGCCAGTGGCGATCTTCCGGTATGCAGCTTCTGTCATGTGGATGCCGTCCCAGCTCACGTATGAGTTTGGGTTGGAGCACACGCTTGCGCCTTGCTCGCCGCACTTCTTCTTCAGGTTGAAATTGTAGCTGCCTTGTCCTCCAGCGCCGCAGCAAGCTTGCAAAGCCGTGCTGAAACCTGCATTCCCCCAACCGTCCAGTTAATACAACGGTAGACCAGACTGAAACGTGAAAAGTAGCCCTACAAATTACAGCTAACGACTGGTCTATAGTAGTACGATAGCGATCAAATTTGAAATATGTTTCCGGATGTCTTATGATACTCAAGTGGAAAGAAGAACTAACCGAATTTTCCAGGGCTGACGACAAACTGCATCGCAGCCTTGAAGAAATCACCATACATGATTTTGGTCTTCGGGTACTTTTTCTGGAGCTCATTAAGCTGCTGATTGAGCTCCCTGTTGTGGTGGTAGGCAAGGCGGTTGTACCTCCGAAGGCACCCAGTGCGTGCATTGTAATCCGATTTCTTGCTAGTGTTGTACAACGTCAGGTACAGTGGGAAGCAACCGATTGGGAGGATGCCGGGCACCAACAGGTCGGTAGCTCCAAGTTCGATTAATTTCTGAAACAAATAATTATTGCTCAGTATGACTGGAAACTACAGAAGATTTATCTAAGATCATACAGTGTCAAACTACTTTTACTCAATCCGACAGCCAAACCATAGAGATAAGGTAGCTATCGATGCACCATTACTTGCACTGCTTAGGTGTACTGTGCCCTTTTGAAAGGTGTGGAACCAAACCATTTTTTAGAACCCTGTCATGTGACAGCCGTTTCATGATGGGCACGCAGAATAACAAAATGATTCGTCGTCACCTTTACCTGACGTAAATTTTATATGCACATTCTCTCTTCGTTGTGCAATCACGTTCTACTTGAAGTCGGCTGCGCTAAGCAGCAATCTGGGGGACTGTGCGCACGCTCCCTTTAGGATCGGGATCCTCTGCAGTAATGCCCCCATTACTGCAGAGGATCCAGTTCGCTCGTTTTGGCATACGAAGTACAGCACCACGCCACCGCAAATTTGCAGTGTGATTGATTATGAATCTCATCTCTCTCTTTTTTAAAACAGTTGAGCTGTAGCGATTTCACGTAGAGCACCCCGTCAGAAGATTCTGCCTTTAGGAGGGCACCGGATCTTAATCTCTAACTAAAACAAAAAACCCAGCTGACCTTTAAGTATCTCATTGAGATCTACAGATCCGAGTGAAGAAAAATGAGCAGACCATATATGTCAATGATTGTGGCCTAGTAGGTACACTACTCACTTCCCTCACTGAAAAAGTTATCTTTAACATTCAACCGAGTCAGAACCGTGATCCAAGTTAAGATACGCAGTGCAAGGGAAACTTGCTACTAGAAATTATGGCAATTAGTAATTCAAGTTTCACGGATGTAGTATATACCTCTACACCATTGGCGATGGCCTTGGCCACAAGAGGAACGTATGTCTTGACATCAGAAAACGGGACACCGGAGAACAGCGGTGCATTGTAGTCATTGCCCCCAAATTCTCCCACCACGAACAGGGACTTGCTGAAGTAGTCCCTGCACTCTGCATTTTTAACACTCAACCGGGTCAAAGCCGTGATCCACCCGTAAAAAAGGCGGTAAATCTTCAGATAAGATAACAGGCAGAGCCGTAAGCACCCGTCTTGGACCGACCTTTCTCCGACTTGCAGAGCGACGGCTTCATGCCCTGGAGCCAGCCGATCTGGGTGTTGATGGAGCCGGTGTTCCAGATGCGCTGGTCGATGCCATGTGCCTTGAAGAAGGAGTACTCCAGCGCCGTCGCGCCCGTGATGGCGAAGTTGGCGCCCTTCTTGAAGTCGGTGTTGTGCGCCTGTGATGGCGGCGGCAAAGGCAGCCCGAAGTACTCGGCTGAAAAAAAAATTGAGAAATCATTTCACATCATACAACGCTGGCCGTGAACTACCAAGCGAATCGTAAGTCAGGTAGGATGCTGTGTCCGTGGAGTGGAGAAGCATTTTTTTTACTGCGTTCTTATCTTTCCAAAAAAGAAAAACAAAAGGTCCTTTGATTCGCATCGATACTTTGCTCTACCAGCAATAATTCACACTGCAAAGTGCATGCAAAGCAGGCGCTCTTTTACCAGCAGTTTTCTACCTCTCATTTTCAGCTTGATTAATACTGTAGCATCACCGAAAATAAAGAATACTAGAGAAGAAAGGGCAGCCCTTTATCAGCAAACTTGAGTAGACAATTAGTACGTTTTTTTTCTTTTCAAGAGAAGAAAATAATCTATTTTGACCTGATTTGAGCTTTACGTCACCAAAACAAAAAGGAAATTAAAACAGAGTGCGGAGCAAGGGAGGGGGGAGTTGGGTGTTGAGCCATAATAATGAGCTGGTCAAATTTTCGCCATGACCAAGGTCAGCGCACGGGTCTCACGCTTGAAATGGACAGATTTATTTTTCTACACTTGGCCAAAAGTAATGGCGAAAGCAAAGAAAAGGATGACGAGGAGCAGACGAGAGCAGCAGGAAGATTCTACGCATGGTGGCGGTGGAGGGAACGCAGAGCACAGTACCGAGGAAGTCGACGACGATGCGGCCGTTGGAGCAGCGGCCCGTGGGCTTGCGGAAGAATGTCATCCCATAGGGCGGGCGCGCGGTGGTGAGCGCCTTGGGCGTGCCGTTGACGATGATGTTGCCGGCGTCGGAGAGCGAGTCGCCGAAGCTGAAGATGGCCTTGTACGACTTCTTGCTCCGGCGGGCCGCGGCGAGCCCCGGCGCCGCCGCAAGGAACAGCAGCGCGGCGACGAGGAGCAGAGCGCCCCGGCTCCCGGGGGAACGCGCTGGGAAGGCGGCCATTTGCGGCGGAAGGTGTCGGCAGCAGGCGACACTGGAGCCGCGTGGTGTGTGGTAGGAGAGAGGAGAGAGGAGAGAGAATAGGTTCCTTCCTTGTGTGGCGCCTTGCTCTGCTTTGCCTTTATATAACTGTGGCTGCTGGAGTGAATTGAATCCGCTGGTGCGGTGGATTGTTGCAGAGTTTTTGCAGCTGCGATGCGGCTGGTGGTGGTGCTGCAGTGAAGCTGGTGACCAGTGTTTTTAGCTTGTGATTATCTTTACGATGACTCAGCGCGGTGCTAAGCTTGGAGTACTAACTGCAATTAGCTGCACCTATAACTGGTTTAACCAGAACGGCAGCGCTAGTACACTTTTTTGAAGCGCTTGGTACGCATTCAGTTTCTGGTATCACAAAAAGATCTCTCTTTTTTCTTGCTGCATGACACTCTAAAATGTGAGTAGTTTTCTCTCTCTCAAATTGTTCGAAAACAATACTAGCCGTAGCTCATGCCCGTTGAACAGGGTACAACAGCTGCTGGATCAGACCACAGGAATACTGACCCTTGAGGTGTTAATCCAGTTACCTATGCCAACGCCAAATTTAAAAGAAGCAAGCCCACTTCAATAGCAGTACTGACAGACGACAGGAGCAGTTTTCGAGTCCTGGGGTAGATGGCTGATCATAATGAGATGCTGTTTTCTCTTTCTATGATCCTGTGTCATTATGAAGTGGATCTATTCGAGCAAAGGATTTAACTTGAGTATATTGGCAACTTTTTTTAAGAAAAAAATATATATTGGCAACTTTGGGAGAGAGCTCCTGCCTCCTGGACGCTTTTCGTCATTCCTGACCTGGCCTGGGCGCCTGGCCCGGTCGTTCAACTGTCCATTCATTGCTTCCGAGAATTTATTTTTTTAATATAAAACCCTTGGTATTTTAGCGAATTGCAGAAGCCTCGTCATTACTAGTTTGTGTACTGCGTTGGGCCCGTTCGTAGGCAGTGAAAAATTCATTTTTTTGCTGCGAACTGAAAATAGGTATCATAAATATGACACAAAATACCACTATTTTGTCAATAAATTATCCATCACTATGAATATGAAAAATACCCCATAAACATAAACCATATTAATAGATTGCACAAAATTTTGCACACTAGGGACTCAAAAAAACATTGTCGCACACTGGCATATCTATTTGAGGAAATCAGCATTGAAATTCAAATAAAATATTAACATAAGATATAAGTAAAAAATAACAATTCAGTTGTCCGCTAGATGTTTGAAACCAAAATAGAAAAAAAGAAAAGGATAGTCAAGGGTCCAATAACAAATTCTCTCACTCCTGAATGATGTGGACAAGCTGTGGTGGTTCAACTAGTCAACGCGTTGCTCGCTATAGAAATGATGAAAAAGAGGAAAAAGGAAACAAGAAAAGTACAATGGCTCATAATCATTGTCAACTCAAAAGTTGACGTGGCATTTTGAGGAAAAAGTGAGTGGCGATGATAAGAGTACTACTTGGACACATCAAAACGTTGTTATGGTATGATATGAAGACATTGAAGCTCAACATGTACTACCTCTATTCATTTTTATTTATCATTAACTAGTTTATTTTTAAACTAGTTGATGGTAAATAAAAAAAGACAGAGGGAGTAGTTTTGATAAAAAAAATATAGCCATTTTTTTAAAACTGTTTTTATTAGAAAAAATCAAAAACTGTGACGGATCATCAGGACATGTACAACTCTAACTATTTAGTCGTCTAAGAGGGCAAGTAAAAAATATAAGAGATCGACTCTTCATAAAGAGACTGACTCTTTACAGCTTTCTATGTATATTATGTCTTGACTGTATTTATTATGAGACTAATTTAATAGACTCTCTATTATAATACACATACTCTTAAATTATCTCTTATGATTGGAGAACCGTTCAATCAACTCAGGGTTGTACATGCCCTAAAAGTTGGCGTTCGGAGTGTGGCATTTTTATCGGACTTTTGGTGTCATAGTGTAATAATGCTTGCAACAAATTAATTACTCACCTCATAGAATAAGGGCATGTTTGTTCCTGTTTCTCAACTATTTTTTTAGTTGAAAAGCTGAAAAGTTAAAAATGGGAAGAAACAACTAATTTTTCAACTATTTTTTGAAACGTTGAAAAATAAGCTTATGAAGAAATGAACTAAAAATTGAAAAGCCCATCTAAAACTATTTTTCAGATTTTTATGTACATAAAAACTAAATATATATTAAAAACTATCACCTAAAATTTAATAGTGTGTAGGCATGAGACAGCTTTTCTAAAAACTTAAAATAGAGCCTAATACTATCACTAATACAGTAGCTGAGAAAGACCGGTAGAAAAGCATCATCCTTTCATCCCAACAATGCTTCAATCCGATGGCTCCAGTACTGGCCCATGTTTGTTTGTCCCAACGTCTTATATATCCGGGTGGCGTGCCGTGGTTGTTGAGCCATAACAATTTGTCGGTCGCCGTACCAAACACAAACAGCGAACATAGTGTGCATCGATCCACCCAAGATTAGCAGCAGCACACTGTACTGCCGAATTAATCTTCTTGTTGGATATCATCACCGGGACAAAACTTAAGTTATATATACTACTACTTGCCAGTAAAATATATGAGCAGTATGGTCTTCTTCTTAATATTACTACACAGATAATTGCTCATGTCTTGCTAATCACACTGGATTAGTAGTAGTTTAAAACATAAGCAAGTGAAATGGAAGAACGGGTCATGTAGCCATGTAGACGACAGAGTCACGGCTAGCTTATACTAGCATTAAAGATTCAGGTACGTAAAAGAGCTTCGACAAGCATGCAGTTGCTTGTTGTTTTTGCATGCACACTACTAGTACTACCAGTAGAAATACTTATGTCAGCAGTGTTGATTACGAATAAAACCGGCGGGAAATTAAATATTTGCATGCATGGATGTGAGGTCAACGTAACTACTCTGCATGCTGATAAATGCTGGGGGTGGAGAGGGGAACGTGCGCTGGTTGCAGACGCGTCACAATATTCCAAAAGCATGTCACATGCCAAGTGGTGAGAGATGAGAAAAAGGTGCATCCTTTTTTCTTCTCTTTTCTTGTTTTTAGACAGGGAAGACACAGATTACGCCTACGACGAGTTGATTTCCAACACACACGTTGACACACCACTGCAAGAAGCTCAGCGGCTAGTGTCATGCAGAAGAAAATTTTCCTCGAGTAACCACAAAGATAAGATAGCGCAGAGCACACTGCATTTGTTTTTTTAATCAATATTCTGTAGCATATATATACTCTGATTGTCACTTTGTACAGGCCTACAAATTCCTCACGTTTGAAAACATCACTGGTTCAAGTGCCGGGAAGAAGTTGGGTTTGTAGCATGATGTCACTAAGATGGTTAAGTGTCGTAATCAGAATTTTCGACGTTGTTGTCGTCACACGGTGTAATCTTGACATTCTATCTGAGCAGATGGTCTTGTGTGTTCTCGCACGAGTGACGGCTAATGTTGAAGCTGAGAATAAAAATGCAAAGTTGGCTCATGCATACGTCATCTGAACGCTAGCTAGAGATTGCAGTTGAGAGTTTCATTTAAGCAAAAAGGGATCTTACAGCGATGGAAAAGCGCCGGAGGTAGAACCGGCAAGAATCCTTATTCCTTGGTCTTTTGATCTTTATCGCCTCCATTAGCTTAATACTCCATTCGTTTCTTTTTAGTTATCTTGAACTGGTTTATTTTTAAATTAATTGATGATATGTAAAAAGAGAGTACGATTACGCGTGCACGACGCAACAGCTGGAACGGAATCGACCGGTTCCCCACAATAGTAAGTAAGCCAGTAGAGCAAGCAATGAGCTTTTCTTTTCCTGGCGTGGGCCTTTGCTTGAGCAGCACCGGCGAATAATGCGATGCTCAAGAACGGCAAGGCAGCCGGGGGTGGAGTAGGTGAGGTAAATCTATCAGGTTGCAAGGAAACTTCCAAATGTTGGAGTTGGAGGGAAAACAATAGAGACGTCCCTGTATAGTAGTAGCTGGAGGAAGGCATGTGTTGCTTCCGGTTGATCCGGTTAGTGGTTGCTCCGTAGCGCGTGCTTGATTACTGGTGGTCTTGTGGGGGAGTTGATGATGAGACTAAACTCACAGCTGAAAATAAACAAAGAAGTACTAGTACCTAGGAGGAATAATAGCTGCGGCTGCCATCCAATCAGTTCTGGGCTGTTACTGCATGCCCACTCGTCGGTGATCCAGGGTTGGCGTCGTCGTGTAGGTATATTATCCAATCTTCCTGGTCTCCTCTTAGTATGAGAATCAAAGAAAACAGTGTACAATTGCACAACGACATTATTCTCAAAACACACTTGTCCATCGCGGACGTGTGGTGCATGTACCATGGAGCAAAAGCAACTCGTTCTAGACCCTGTCCAACCCCAGCAGCTTACTGTAATTATGGAGTGGGAAGCCAAAGAACAGCAGTAGTAACACATGCATGTCCGTCTCCATCCGTCCGCGGTGTACAAGCCAAAGGGAGACGGGACCCGGCAGTCCCACTGAACGAAGACACCCACCGACGGCGAACAAGAGAGGAGGACCCGTGCATGCTGAGCGAAGAAAACGACGGTCCAACTAATCGTTCACCCTGATCAACGAAAAAAAAACAGTCTTCAGTCATTTTGCCGCACTTTTTAGCTGCTGTTTCTCGTGCCCCTGCTGGCTACTTAATACGAATACATGATGATGGTACTGGTAATAACCAAGCTGAACGGTGGTACCATCAGCTGAGAGAAGCGTGACGACGCTCACAAATCTGTTTCTTTCCATCTCGGCCGGTGTGTGTGTGGCCGGAGCTCCGTGCATTGTACGTGCCCGGTGCAGGCAACTGAAGAAACGGGAGGGGAGGACAAGAAAGAAACGACCAACTCACTCCAAGCCGCTGCCCACGCACTAGTGGTGTGGTGGTCTGCTGACGAGGACTGGAGGAGACGGTGGTTGGGTGCCGGGGACCAACGTTCAATTCGTACGTGTACTATATATAGCGTTGTTGGTGATGGGTGGCACACCATGCACGGAGATCATCTGGTAAAATCTACTGCTGTCTGCATCTGCGTGCGCATCGAACCGCCTCCGTTGATGTCCTTCCCTTGGCTGGCTTTGCTCTAGACACATCCATGTCAAATACAGTGCAGGGAGGGACCAGCAAATACAAGCATGCATGGACGGTACTGTGGTTACTTATGCCGGCCCATCCTTGTTCTTCTTCTCTGATCCAGCAGAGGCTGTCGTCTGTATGTATGGATGCCCATGGTGAGTGAAGAGCAGGGAAACAGTTTCAGAGATGGATAGAGACCCACGGCCACGGGAAAGATCTAGGAGGGGGAGACTCCGGGCGGGGCTAGTAACTGCCGCATATATGACATTCAAGTGCGTGTATGTTTCGGGTAGCTCACCATCACCAGTCTTTAACTTCTGAGCAGTCGCCCTGGGTGAGCCTCATCCATCAATCTGCAAGGACAGAACCGGGGCCTTCGCCTGTTTCCAAAATGTAATGCCGGAGCCTGATATATCACTAATTCTTGTCTGCTCCGTATTTCGGTTAATAGTGCAATGTGACGTTGTGATTCGATCAGGTGAGCAGAGTGTGGCCTCCCTCAGGAGAACAGATAAAAGTCATTGCTTTTACCAATTATTTGGAATTTTGATGATTCGAGGTGTTCTGTTCTGTGCATTGATCTACAGGGAAGCAGAGAGAGAGAGAGCTGAACGACTGCAACACCATCGAAATGGAACAAATTCGAGCTGTGTTAACAGAGGCCACACCACGTTCTGCTCACGGAAACACCAGTACTCTGGTTTTTTACTCTCCGTAAAAAATGGTATTTGCTTTCGTATGGGCCTCAAAGGCAGGCCACCATGCATGTTCTTCCTGCCCCGAAACGAGTTGTCTGGAATGCGCGGCCGCTGACGAAGAGCAGAGCAAGCAGTACTAGTGGCTCGTCCCGGACTTGCGTCGCAAGAGAAGCCTCGTGCTTTGAGCTCGGGCTTCTAGTTCTAGGGATGGCGGCCCGCCCTGGACGGACCTGTGCTTTGCGCTCGGTTTGGCATTGCTCTGCTCATGACGGATGGTCAAAGTAACATGGGCTCGAGTTCAGAACATGCAACGTGGATTATTGAAGAGGAAATCGTACATTGGACTTCTCCCTCCGTTCTCTTTTTTTTATGTTGACTTTTTATTTATGTTTACCATTTATGCTATTCAAAATATTACTCTAAATATGTAAAGTTTTAAGTTATGTTTGAATTGTATTCCGTGATAAAATAAATCATAATAAAATATATAATAATTTTATTTGTTTAATAAAATAAATGATATAAAACAACTAAAAAAGTTAACGATGACAATAAAAAGAGAACGGAGGAGTGGCAGAGCTAGGTTCAAAACTCACCGTGGACTAATAATTTTTTTTGTCGAACAACATATAAATTGGTCACTTACAATAGGCTTAATAAAAATGTCTTACAAACATATAATGTATTAAAAGTGAGATTAAAATCTACTTCTTGTTTTTATCAGCCTACGCCGTGTGAAGGCCATAAAAGAATTGATAATATCTCCTTACTTCACAACCAAAAAAATATCCTGCTCAATAAAAGTGACCAACCAATCTATCTTTGTCTTGATGAAACGTAACTTGTGGACATCAAATGAAGTAAAAGAATTTAAAGGATTCAAGGCTGCCGCACAAGAAAAATTGCATATTAACATTCAACTTTGACACCTAATTAGCAATTAACCGAACCGCTTCCTCTAAAAAAAATACTACTGTTAGCTAATTTCAGAGTATCGTTGAAAGTGGTTCGGTTAATCGTTGATTTTCGAGCTTGTACGACACGAAACTGTTATAATTGGAGCACTGGCCATCAGACAAAAAAACTTCAGCGTCGAAGTTTTTTTTTTGTATCCCATAAGCATCATGCTTCGGAGAGCTTTGCACAGTCTAGCTAGTTGTCCCTTTCTTCTCTAGCTTCCTCCCTGCACAAAGGAACGAGTCGGTGACCAAGTGTAGTACATTTCATTATAATGTGTACGTGTATTCTGATGTGTACGAGTCAGTGACCAAGTATAGTACATTTCATTATAATGTGTACGATGTCTGAACAGTGTATTCTGACGTTTATCTGGCGATTGGGAGAATCTGAATTTCTTCACAAAAAAAAAAGAGTTGTCCGCAGCCACATCCATACTTTTGCTCTCTTTCAGAATGTATCTTGTGAATCTTGATTGATTAGTTCCGTCTCTGACTGTGCAAGGCAGAACTTCCAGAGCTGGACCTGGCATTCTTGTCTTCGGTGTTCACTGCACAACACTGCAAGATTAATAAATTCGAGGTCGATTAAATAACAAATGCATGAGTCATGTTGTTGTTCCACATGACGAAATGAGCAGAGTGAGGTCACAGTTCAGCGCCGGCGATGTACTAAACAGCTGGGATTTCAGAGCTCACAGGATCTAGGGACGAACCTGAACATGCATCAGCCATGGCAAGTTCTTGCGCCATCGGAGACCAGCAACGACAGATGCCAAGCGAGGGAGGGACAGGCTCTTCATCAAACTCGGCCTCTGTCCCCGCCGCCGCAATCCCTCCTCCCCAGCCAGGTCAAAAGCACCACGCACGACACGAGGATCAGTTCACGGTCTCCGGCGACCGAGCCTGAAGAGGAGGAAGAAGCTCTCGAAGCGCGCCTGTCCTGCCCCGCCACAATCCCTACCGTATCGCGGAGGCCGGAGCTGCCGGCGGCCTGAAAACAAATGACTCCTGACGTGTGGGTCACGGACCATGTCAGCGACCCCACTTCACACGGCAGCGCGTCATGACTTCTCCCTCGCTCACGCCGGCTCCTCCCGCCGCCCGTCCGTCCCGCTGGAATCGAGTTGCCCCATTCCACCAGTAATCAGCTCGATCTAGTCCCAAGAACTCTTCTCCGCATCTGTTCAGACTTCCGCGCGGAGGAACGGAAGGCGAATGCGCCTGTGCGTCGTTCGGAGCAGATCAGTGGAGCAGCCGTGCGCTCGAGTTCACGCGGGCCGGCATGGCGACTAGATCCGAGACGACTTCACATTCACAAGCGCAAAGTCGTGCCCTGGACTCCTGGCCGACGGAGAGGGAGGCATCAGAGGAGCAGAAACTTCAGAGGAAGAAGAAGGGTAACTGAGCAGGGGAGGAAGAAGAAGAATTCAGAGAAACTGAGTACGGTGCTTGCATGTTCAAGGATTATTCCTGATTTCCCCCCCTCGAATGTAACTACGGTGCTTGCATGCTCCAAGCAAGGAACTTGGTGTACTTGAGTACATCACATGGACGCCACGACACACACGGACACGCTCTGCTCACTCGACAGCACTGGTGTAAGTGTATAATCAACCACTTATATTAATTAGATTTTTATCCAACTGTATCTAGATTTATACATTTAAGTGCTCTAACCTCTATTATCAATTTCTAAACAGAGGTGGAGAAACTTAAGTGTATAAATATAATGTATGTGAATGATTCTTACACCAAGCAAAACATAAGTAGCCCATGCTCATGCTAACAAGTCTCGCAATCTATGTCCCACCTTCATATACGTATTTCTGGGATTAGTCCAAATTTTTAAATATAAAAGGTGCTATATTATTATTGTTAGGATTATAATTAATCTATTGGTACCATTGACACAAGATCATTCATTATTAATTTTCCATTATTAGTAGCGAAAGTTAAAACAGTTTGACTTTGCTGATTAGACCCCAATGATTAAATATTGGAAGTATTCAACATCGTTTCATCCAGAGCCCATCCAATGTCGTCGTCGCTAGAGGCAAAGAGAAATTTTCACATGTGGATGTCGAGCATCCACTAGCTTGACTGTGACCTGATTAGTGAACTATACTCGCTCCATTTATTTTTTATTGTCCTCGTTGACTTTTTTCACTATAACTGTTCATTTTATTTAAAATATTTATTTAAATATGTAATATTATAAGTTATGTTTGAATTTTATATAATAATAAAATATATAATAATTTTAAAATTATTTGAATAAAATGAACTGTGAAACATAACCTAAAAAGTCGAT